>JBAKBP010012803.1:0-65785 GCA_037953745.1 Lithodes maja
ACCCTCTAGATATTTCGCTTCTATTTATTAAGAATGTTTGGCCTAGTGTTGTTTATGTTCTCTTTGTCTCCAATAGTATGGACATAAACAATAAAATATATCTCACTGGCATCAATACCGTTGGAATCTGGAGGCAATTTCCGCTTATATTATATATTATATAGTTTTAAAGGTAGTTCTTTCATTAATTAAGGATACACGGTACTCTGGTTATCATTAGAGGAATTTGTATTTATTTATTTTATATTAGTGTGTAATTTTTATTTTTATTTTTGTTTTTTTTGGTGGTGGTGGGGGGGGGGGGGGGCGTGTTTAGGAAAGATCTGTAAAAGTCAACGGGGTAAAAACTGCCAAACTGTCTCAACCACACCTCTAGCTTCCAAAAGATTTTCTATAACTGAATATAATCGTCTAACAACAGCCAGTCTAAACTGTCAAAACGCCTCTCAATCATCAAAGGGTTAGTATTATATGTTCTTATTGCAGAGATTAGCCTACGTGACTGTCATAGTGTACCTCTCGTCTGTAAGCAAAAACATTTTCAAGAATTTTAGATGACATCTAGTCGGGATGAAAATGGGGGGGCTTACGTTAGGCTGTGCCTAATCGCGGCGCTCATCTTCATATCATTAAGCCAGCGTCACACTAGCGTATTTTCCGGCAATTTTCGACGAGCAAGTATTTTGTCGTGATATTTTGAGGATTTTTTGCATTGTCATCTGAAACTAGACTGAAGGTATATTATGCTAGGTGGCTGAACTCGGATATAACTAAGATTTTAAAGCTGCCAGGCTACAATTGCTCGTAAAAATTGACGGAAAATGGGCTCGTGTGACACTGCTTTTACCCTTTGGAACCTGTGGTGGATATTTGTTTAGAGTTACCTAGCCTGGTACACACGGGCTACTTCATATAATCCAGGTTACCACAGTTCACTTCCCTAGATGGAACGTCACAAAAGTCCACTAACTCCAGTTTCTGTGTTCTGCTAGGTAAACAGAGACATTCTATGTACGGAGACTACCCATCCGTCTTGCGCTGCCCGGAAATCGAACCCGGGACCTTTCAATTGTCGAACAAACTCACATGTGAATCTGCTTGTCTTGGGTTCGATCCCAGCCCAGGCGGACATTTAGTGGGTGTTGTAGTACGTCCTAGCATGTTTTACATGCTTGCACCCAGTCGGGGGACACTTCGACGACGTATACAGCCTAATAACACACATAACAAAGCCACTCCAACAGCTTCCTCTCTCTCCAACACCCCTTCTCCCCTCTCTTCACTCTTCAGTAAAAATAGGAAAAGTAGAATGTAGATACGAGGTGCCGTTATAAAGGCTTATCCCTCAATACCTTCTCCTGATCTGACACTACCATTTGCGCTACTAGTCAGGGTGTAAATAATAAAACAAAGATATAACGCCTGACACGAGCCCAAACAAGAGAGCATCATCAAAACCGAATCTGGACAAGGGGAAGTTGATTGGATAAGTCTTATGCAGCAACAACAGGATTCTCTTAATTGAAACTTGAATGAGAGTCTGGAAATTGCATGTCGTCTATATCATTACACTAAGCATTGTTTTAAGCTTAGAAAGGGGTCTATGGGAGAGAAGTTAAACATTAACCCCTTCAGTATACGAATATGTGTTTCTTCTTCGTATTCTGGCTATCATTAGGCGATGTGATGTAGTTTAGGAGGGTTCTCTTGTTATAAAGCAGTAAAGTGTATCCCGATGACACCCACAACCCGATGACACCCACAATCCGATGACACCCACAATCCGATGACACCCACAATCCGATGACACCCACAATCCGATGACACCCACAATCCGATGACACCCACAATCCGATGACACCCACAATCCGATGACACCCACAATCCGATGACACCCACAATCCGATGACACCCACAATCCGATGACACCCACAATCCGATGACACCCACAATCCGATGACACCCACAATCCGATGACACCCACAATCCGATGACACCCACAATCCGATGACACCCACAATCCGATGACACCCACAATCCGATGACACCCACAATCCGATGACACCCACAATCCGATGACACCCACAATCCGATGACACCCACAATCCGATGACACCCACAATCCGATGACACCCACAATCCGATGACACCCACAATCCGATGACACCCACAATCCGATGACACCCACAATCCGATGACACCCACAATCCGATGACACCCACAATCCGATGACACCCACAATCCGATGACACCCACAATCCGATGACACCCACAATCCGATGACACCCACAATCCGATGACACCCACAATCCGATGACACCCACAATCCGATGACACCCACAATCCGATGACACCCACAATCCGATGACACCCACAATCCGATGACACCCACAATCCGATGACACCCACAATCCGATGACACCCACAATCCGATGACACCCACAATCCGATGACACCCACAATCCGATGACACCCACAATCCGATGACACCCACAATCCGATGACACCCACAATCCGATGACACCCACAATCCGATGACACCCACAATCCGATGACACCCACAATCCGATGACACCCACAATCCGATGACACCCACAATCCGATGACACCCACAATCCGATGACACCCACAATCCGATGACACCCACAATCCGATGACACCCACAATCCGATGACACCCACAATCCGATGACACCCACAATCCGATGACACCCACAATCCGATGACACCCACAATCCGATGACACCCACAATCCGATGACACCCACAATCCGATGACACCCACAATCCGATGACACCCACAATCCGATGACACCCACAATCCGATGACACCCACAATCCGATGACACCCACAATCCGATGACACCCACAATCCGATGACACCCACAATCCGATGACACCCACAATCCGATGACACCCACAATCCGATGACACCCACAATCCGATGACACCCACAATCCGATGACACCCACAATCCGATGACACCCACAATCCGATGACACCCACAATCCGATGACACCCACAATCCGATGACACCCACAATCCGATGACACCCACAATCCGATGACACCCACAATCCGATGACACCCACAATCCGATGACACCCACAATCCGATGACACCCACAATCCGATGACACCCACAATCCGATGACACCCACAATCCGATGACACCCACAATCCGATGACACCCACAATCCCTTCCTAATCCTTATCAAATTGTCTACTTATAGCCAGAACAAAAGGCATAAGCGCGTCCTCGCATCTTGAAAGGGTTTTAAAGTAGATGGGCAGTCATTGAAGCACTCTTTCTGTTAATTTTTGTGAGGTACCTTTGTTTTTGGCAGTATACCGGTATTAGTTATCTCGTGTATTGGTAGCAGAAACTATATATATATTTTTTTTCTTCAGCTGACTGAAAATTCAATCACCGGCTGATTTGTCGATATTTAATGGAAAACTAGTAAGTGTTATGTCTCTGTATCATAATAACCCCTTCTGTACCAGCGACGTCAATTTTATCTTATTCTAGCCATTTTTAGACGATTTTGTGCAGCTTAACCCTCGTCGCTCAGGCCTTAAACGTTCCCACCAGCGCTGGTATCAGCATTTTGGCGCGCTAATATATATATGACAAAAAAATGGCCTAACCTATGTTATATATATCCAGCGACATTACTCATTGTTATCTTGTGATGGGTGAAGACTAGAAGTCTCTAGACCAAGTAGTCTAGTTATGGCGGACGGGAGCCTAGAATATATCTTTACTCCCGGTTCTTGTTATTTATCGATACTCATATATCTGCAAATAAATGGCCTAACCTAGTTTATATACATACCAGAGGCAATAACCGATGTTGCCTTGCGATGGGTGAAGACTAACACAATGTTCATTGAGCAAATATTGTGTGAGGTGGGAAATAAGACCGACTGTTTTGTTGTGATATTGAGCATCGTTCGAATGAGTCGACGCAGTAGCGGCCACGGCTACAGTCTATTTACATTCGTTCAACAATTTATTATTTATTATGTATTATGTAATACTATTGATTATAATGATTATTGATTACTGATTTATTTCACGATTGTAACCAATCTTAACTCACTGTCGTCTGCTTTCATGCATCATCGTTGGGGACTCAGGTTCAGCAAGTACAACGTTTCGTAAGGCCTGCTTGAAAGCAGGAGCATGTGACTGGCTGGCTGTGTATTCTTGTTCTTGTTGGTTATACGAACCACCCGCGAAGACAACAAAACTTTCTCTAGAGGGGTTTTAAGTGGTTTTAAGCATAATAATAGCCCATAACCTTCACGAAGGCCATCCGGGTCCCATGGGGAAGACTGCTATGGCCTTTACGAAGGGCATCCGGGCTTGGAGGGTTAAGAAGGATCTATGGTAGTAAAAATGGTTAAGTGAGATAGTTCGAAGCCTGTTAATTGCTGGAGGCCCATTTTAATATGAATAACATTGTTTAATAGTAACCAAAGTAAAGTTAATAGGACATCATCGGTACTGCATGAGTTAATGACAAGTCTTCATACATTAGCAGAAAAGTATTATAGTTATATTTTGTATTTGTAACAACTATAGATTAAAGGTAGATAAATGAAGAGGTTAGGCTTCTACCAAATCCTGAAACAGAAACTGTTATATCAAAATTGATGGTTATAATAATGGGAACATATGAGACACTGCCTTAACCCTGTCAGGTGCGGGGTGGATCATGTTTTCCCCTTCCTGTTTCACCCCAATAGTTTGTATGTTTTAAGAGTGCTCACCCCATTCAAGTGTCGATTTTTGTCTGAATGAGTGATATCTAGCCTGCAATAAATGAGAACAATCTACATATAAAGATTGATGGGGGTATGGGGAGTATTTTTTTTAGTTTGAAGGGTTTGGGGAGGCATTCAACTTAATCTACACGTACTTGCCACCAGTGCATCTGCGTATGTACCATGCTGGGAACTCGGTAGCTCATGATCGCCAAAGGTCATATATGACGTCATAGTTAGGGTAGCACAAGGCATGAACTGTACCTAAGTAAGAAAAACTCAGTAACTCTTCAGCCTCACTGCTTCACTTATTTTATTTATGCTATAATTATTATTACACACACACACACACACACACACACACACATTCATGATACTCACACATAAACACACATACATTCTCATGACACACACACACACATGCTCTCACGACTGACAAACATGCACTCTCACAACACACATACACTCACACACATTCAAAACACACACACACACACACACACACACACACATACACTCTCACAACACACACACACACACAGTTACAAATGCACAAACACTCTCACTCATATTCTAACATGACACACACACACACACACACACACACACACACACACACACACACACACACACACACACACACACACACCAGGCAGGTAGATAGGTAATAGTGTAAAACCAAATCTCTACTACCATTAAGCTTCACACTACATTAACTCAAGAGATCATGTAGGCAGTCCTATGCCGCTCATCTGCGCATGCGCGACGACTTTGATCTCTTCTTATGAGTATATTATATTTTTGTATTTTATTAGAATAACCTAAACTAACTAATCTAAGCTAACCTGTAAGTATATACAGTATAAGTATGGATGTATGTATAGTATGTATGTATGTGTGTATGTATGTGTGTGTGTATGTATGTATGTATGTATATATGTACTCAGGTACATTCCCCATAGCCGGGGATGGCCGACTCGAGACAGAGCCAAAACAGAAACACCATTTAAAGCTCCAGTTCTTAGGGTCCGGGACCACTTTCGCGTTCCCTCACCCCTTACTCTGTCTCGTCAAGTAGGTGAATTCTATAAAGGGAGGAGGATTCCTAACCCCATGACCCCAGAAGGAAAGAGTAGGACAGTAAAAGAGACAGACAGAAACGGCTAAGGTTGGGTAGAGGATGCCAAACCTCACTCTGCATAGGACCAGCCCTCACCATAAAACTCACCTAACTTGATTTTACATAATGTAAATAACAAAGTCTAAAATACAGAAGCAGGTGTGATCGAACTCTACACTAGCTGGTTACGAGACCAAATATGAGCGACATGCTGCGATCGGTTTGGAAGATCTGTTTAACTCGGGAAAGGCGAGTGTCCTCATAAGAGGTTTTAGTGGTGGAAGGCAAAGTTCCTCATAAGATCCAAGGCCTAAAAAGAACACTTTTAAAACACCCCAGTGGCACTCAAAACAAAGCAATATGTGATTAGGTGACATAATTCCCCTCCATTACTTGCTACCATTCCTACATATTAGTCCCAACCCCCCCTCCCTTCCCCACTCCTCAATTATCATCTATTTTTCCTCTTATTCCCCCTTTTATCGGGTAATTTTTGGCGCAAATTTTATTTCCGCGGTCTCTATAGCATAAGCGAGGCATTTAGAGATCCTTGCAAAAGAGAGACTTCTACTTGGAGCGGTCAGTGTCGCTTGAGAACTCGGGAAGAGAGGATCGATATATGCCGCCGCGGCTCTCCCCTCATGAATGGACTGGTCGGCAATAATACATCTTTTTCACCCCCCTTATACTATTCCCACTTATTTCATTGCTCTTAAATGTTAATATCTTCATATTAAATGTAAAATAGGCGCATATGAATAAGTAATATCGATATTTATGGTAAAATTACTATTTCCGTCGGGAATGAACCAAAATACCTCCGCATGGCAGGGTGTTTCAAATACCATAGTGTAGCCTTTGCCGGGTTAAGTAAAACTCGGTCAGGTGGATGAGACGTTGCTATGTGCATGTGCGTGGTATTGCGAGTGGCATCAGACTGTTAGAACCTAGTTAGAAGCTAAAATACTCAGAAGGAAAAGTAGGACAACAAAAGAGACAGACAGAAACGGCTAAGGTTGGGTAGAGGATGCCAAACCTCACTCTGGATAGGACCAGCCCTCACCAAACCACTCATTATATACCGTTGATATTACTCTTTCTGAAATAAAAGTTTTGTATATTCATATTCATCTAATTTATATTTGTCTATTCTTATAATTATCTCCTCCTCTTCCAACTCCTTCTTCTTCGTCCTCTTCCTCCTCATCTTTCTTCTCCTTCCTCTTCCTCCATCATTACATAACAATAACATAGACAAGATTAAATAAACTTACACCCAAACCTTAAACATACATGAATAAACACAAACACACACACAGAGTAACGAGCAAGAGAAAAGGTAAGCGACCATTCTATAAAATCCAATGAGGGCCCAAAATACTGCAGCGACAACACCGAACCCTTATTAAGGGGACATGGGCTGTTTTTATGGTCACCCTTCTTCCTCATGCTTACCCCCAATACTTTTCAGATTTTATGACGTTCGGCCCATTAGTGTGGCGATTTTAATACCTTTTGCCCAATTTCGTTGTCAATTTTAAGACCTTTCGTGCCATTTAGGTGTCGATTTTTTCCTGGCGAGCGATAGTGAACCTGTAATCTTAAGAGTAACCGGCCTTCGACCGGGACATTTTTCTACCGAAAAATGTACAAAGTAATCTAATCTGATGGATGTTTCTTTTAAGTTTGATGGAGGTCTAGGGAGGAAACTAACACAAATAACAAGTAAATGAAAACATCTACCAAAAAGTGAACCATCCCCCCTTAAACACACAACACTAAACTTCTCCAGGGTTACTATAGTCCGTTCATGATAGGTAGGCCAGAAATCCTGAACCATAACCTCTGTAACTCAAGAAGAATTAGAGCAAATGAGCTGTAACCTTCCACACCTGTTCCCTGGCTGACTCTTCCCAAACGGTCCATATAGTAGCTCGATTATGCTATTAGTTTTTGAGTTATCAAGGTTAGCAGTTGAAATTATTAGCATAAGGACAATGCACATGGTATAGTCTTTATGTTCACTGTTTGTATTTACAATTAACCTCAATTCCTGGCAGCAGCCTCCACGAACCAAGACCACCCACTAAACTACATGGCAACACACCCACAGACACCAAGAAATATCAAAACAACACCCAGCACACGGTATCACACACAATTATTGTCCTCTCTCCCTCCCTGCCCACCCCGAACCAACTTCCAGAAGCACATCCATACTCATATCTCTCGCCAATCCATCCACTCACTCACAGACAACACGCAGCTGCATGCACGACCTCCCGAAATCCATCCTTCCGAATCCTCCCTCCCTCGCGAGGACAGAGTCGACCTGGCCAGGCTGAGATGTGGACACCATCCAGCTCTCCTGAGCTATCAGAAGAGACTGGATGACTCCGTTGTCGACGCCTGCCCGGGATGTAACACAGCACCCCATACCATTAAACACATCATAGAAGACTGCATTTCACACAACCACTTATGCCAACAACACAACCTACACTCAATGAGAGCTCTGTGGGAAAGCCCGATCGTGGCCATGGCCTTCCTCAGGGACTCGGGGCTGTTCGTCCAGGCAGCTTAGGGAACAACAACAACAACAACAATTAACCCTTTCACGCCTTTATGGCGCAGAGGTAGCCAGATTAGCAATAATAAATAGAGTTCTCTCACTCTTATAATTACCTCTCCATAATTAGTTTTCTGGCCACAGCTAACTCAAAGACAACTGCAGAGGTTGAAGTAACTAAACTGAAGAGGTCAGTCAGAGTCAGTCAGAGAGGAGGGTTACGTCCGTCGCGGTCCGGGATTTTTCGACTATCCCGCGGGATACTGGTGATTAAACTTTAAAAAAATCACACACAAAAACAAACTTAGTGTCGCGGTCCTGTGAAGTGCAAAATCGAGCCGATTGATAAAATATCTGGAGAGATATACGCGTTTTGGAGAAAAAATCCGTTAACTCCTACAGCAGTGCCACGGCGCTGGTCTAGGACGGGCCTAGGGCAGGCCCATAAGGCGGGTGGAAAGAAGAAGGGAAAGAAAAAACCGTTTCGTCCCAAAGCAAAGTGTTAGCTATATAGTCCTATGAAATCAAACAGGGCTATGGGAAAATAGGAAGCCTAAGTTAAAAGTGATAGTGAACATCGTATATCACGTAAATAAACTAGGAAAGTATAATACAGAGAATTAAAGTCAGGGGAACTTTTAACTTTTAGCTTGGGAACAGGACGTATGCTGTAAACAAAATACCCTCGGTGACCGCAAAGACCATAAACACATAATTATATCCCCTCGCTCTCCTGGACACGTCCCCTTCCCTCTCCCTATACGATTTTACCAAAAGCGAGCAGTGTTGAATCAAGTTGATAGGTAAAAATATGAAAATTAAAATAGATACTCTATATAGGTAGCCTGGAAAGTTCGTTATTTGCCTAGAGTGCCGTATATTCCGCTAAACAGTCGACCAAAAACGGGAAAAGTGGTTAGGGCAGTGAGAATTCTGTTTCATAAGATAATTATTGAAAGTGTTACTTAAAGTTACTTAAAGTTTAAACATAACGAGTGTAAACGAGTGGCACTCCCCCCCCCCCCCCCCCCCCACACACACACACTCTCCACAAACAGCGTAACAAACACCTCCTTGTCCTCCAAGCCCCCCCCCCCCCCTCTCTCTCTCCCTCTCTCTCCCCCATGTGTGGGGAAAAAAAACAAAAAAACAAAAAACCACAAATGTTTACCAGAGACAACTGTACGAGTTGTAAGATGAATATACACATGCATAAAGGCACCACATGTCGGATATGCAAGCAACCATACCACTGGATTTGCATAGGATTGACACCAATAAATGAGGCGTACAATACAAGAGGGAAGAACCTCCATTTCTGCGATAGTTGTTTCGATATCACATGGCAAGTCATACAGACTGTAGAAAATACAGAAGTACAAGATAGACTGAACTATAGCCAAGACATAGCTACCTTTCACAGAAAATGGGGAACTATTGGGGCCTCAGGGCCCATACAAATATCACAACCCACACACGCACACCTTCCCATGAAAATGCCCACATTGCCTCCTGCACATCAACACACATCGCCTGCCGAACAACAACCTTTCGCACCCTACATATCCACAAACCCTGCCGCACATCTCCCCACACCTCCCCAGACCCAGAAAACACCCACATTAATCCCATCTAGGGCCATTGACCACCCTACTGCTGTTGATCAAATACATTTGCAGGATGAACGTAGGATGCAACAAGCCCCATATCAGGCTCCCCTTCCACATCGTCTCCCCCCTCACCACTGCCACCTGCCCACCTACAACCGACCCGTAACTCCACCCCCCTGCAGGCCTCACCCACCCATACACCAAGCCCACTATCACCCACAACCACACTTAGCTCACCACATAACCCCTTGCAGCCCCAGCCACACCTACTGGGGTTGTCTACACCAGTGTGCAGATATTATCTGGAAAGAAGGTGCTACTTTGGTCAAAAGGGCGAATATAATGGGAATTCATGTAGATTTGCTCATCCCAAAATTTGCAACAACATAACCAGTCATGAAAAATGTAGATTTGGTGAAACCTGCATATACCACCACCCATCCCTTTGCAAGACATCACTTGAGAACAAGACCTGCTACAATATGAAATGCCCAGCTTTTCATATGAAAGGGACTTGGAGATATGATAGACCTAACACGAATGGTAGCCCAAAAAACTCTCTAGCTATGCGAGGACGAGACAGAGGAAAAAGGCAAAGAGGGAAAGGGCAGATGAAGATGAAGAGACTGAGGGAGATGGAAGAGCACATAGAACACCTCGAGCACCTCCTGGCCTCCCAAGAGTGGCCAATACATCCCGAAGACTATTAGGTACACATAGTACTCCAAACAATCCCTCCCCAATCTTGTTTGCAAATATCCAAGGCCTAAAAAATAGAGCCACGAACAAAGTACCATTTATTAGGGGCCTGCTAGAAGAAGGAAACGCTATATTTGCGGCTCTCACAGAAACTCACATTAAAGATCAGGAAGATAGTGAGGTATGGATTCCTGGTTACAACCTACATAGGGCGGACAGAACGCATAGATCACATGGAGGTGTAGCCTTGTACATACATGACTCACTGATATGTACTGAATTCCTAAATAACAGTAATGAAGTGGTGGAAATACTTGGAGTTAAAATAGAATCCCTAAATTTAGCAGTTATTGTTACATACAGGCCTCCAGACTCATCCCGAGAAGAATTCAAAACCCAGCTCAACAAAATAAAATCAGAAGTGGAAACCCTGGGGAACCCAACACCAAATATTATATGGCTAGGAGACTTTAACCTACCAAACATTAAATGGAGACAACTAGAAAACCAGTTAGTGGCAAATAACACCGGAGAAGCAAATACTAATACGAGAGAGCTTTTTTAACTTTGTGATTTTTTTAGTCTTACCCAACATATTGCTGAACCCACACGGGAAAACAATATCTTAGACCTGGTCTTCACTAACAACGACTCTCTAGTACACAGCATTAGCATATCGGACACAACATACTCAGATCATAAATTAATTGAGATCAAAACAACCTTAGAAAGTGTACAGACAACCTCAGAATCGAGAACAAAAACCGGCCCCTTCAGTAAATTTAACTTCAAATAACAAAAACATTAGGTGGGAAGAGGTAAATCAAGAAATGGAGGAAATAGACTGGGAAGATTTAATGGATAACCTGACACCAGCAGAATGTCTAGTCTTAATAACAGAAACCATGACCCAAATCTGTAGCCACCATATACCTGCAAGACAAACAAAACGAAGAAGCAAACAAGATCGGGAAAGGAGGAGGCTGTACAGAAGAACAAAATTACTCACACAAAGGATGCACACATCAAAATCTACAGGTCGAAATAGATAGAGAAATTGTGGAAATTGAACAAAGGCTAAGAATATCATATGAACTACAACATATGGAAGAGGAGAGGAAAGCTATTGCAGGTATAAAGGAAAATTCAAATACTTCTTTCATACGCCAAACAAAAGGCTAAAACAACATCAAACATCGGCCCACTGAGCAAAGGGGACGGCTCTTTCACAGGGGACAAAAAGGAAATGAGCAAACTCTTAAACCCTTCTTTAGCGGGCCCTCTGTGGCCGTTTTGGGCCTTTTCAGGCCATTCTGACTGCTATATCAACCATCAGTATGAAAGGAACTGTATTGTGCCGAAAACTAGGTGGAAATCGCTACACATTGACGTAACATACAGCTACGTAGCACTCGTGGAGCACTGACAGTGTTACCTCGAAGATGGAAGTTTAGCAGATTTTGCTACCTTGCTCACTTTCAGCGAACTATTGGTTACACTGTGATCCTCTTCGCGCGGTGGGGGAACTGGAGTAGTGTGGGCCGGGAGGCCACAGATATCGGACGTATGGATCATTACTATCCCACTCATTTTCACTCGATTTACACCATTTTTTCACTCGTTTTTTGCCTGTTTTTTCAACTCGACTTATGTGGTGAGCCGCTCTTTAAGTGTTAAGCAGGCAGTATGAAATGGCATTCAGTGAGCCTGATGAAACAAAAGTCATCAGAGACCAAAATATATTTTTCATGGAAACCTCCCCCACGGAAACCCCTCAGATGCTGGATATTGATTTCGGTCCAAAATACATAGATGAGGCCATTTCCAACATGCCATCCCACTCGGCACCAGGCCCGGACTCATGGAATTCGATCCTAATGAAAAAATGTAAGGAAAACCTCTCAAAACCCCTGGCTATAATGTGGAGAAGGAGTCTAGACACTGGTGACATACCAGATAGCTTGAAAAATGCAATAATTGCCCCACTGCATAAGGAGGGAGTAAAGCACTACCAAAAAACTGCCGCCCGGTAGCTCTAACCTCTCACATCATTAAAGTTTTCGAGCGAGTCCTGCGAAGCAAAATTTCAATATTCATGGAGACAAATGAACTACACAACACCGGTCAACATGGGTTCAGAGCGGGAAGATCATGTCTCTCACATCTTTTGGAACACTATGACAAAATTCTTAAAGAAAAACGTGGATGTCATTTACACCGATTTTTCTAAGCATTTGATAAATGTGACCATGGTATAATAGCCCACAAACTGAAAGCAAAGGTATAACTGGGAAAATCGGACGGTGGATATACAATTTCCTCGTAAACCGAAAACAATCGGTAGCAGTAAACCAAGTCACTTCTGAGCCTTCGGATGTCAAAAGCTCAGTGCCCCAAGGAACAGTGCTAGCACCCCTCTGTTCCTCATACTAACTTGCGACATAGATACAAACACCAGACACAGTACGGTGTCGTCTTTTGCTGAGGACACAAAATTAAGCAAGATAGTAAACACACAAGAGGACACGGCCGACTGCAGGAAGACATGAATGTAGTGTTCCAGTGGACCAGGGAAAACAACATGCAAATTCAATGAGGAAAAATTCCAATTAATACGGTAACGGAGATAATAAGGTGTTAAAGAAATTACAAATTACTTAACAGAATCTAACCACATAATAGAACGAAAAGACAGTGTGAAAGACCTTGGGTATTAATGTCTGAAAATATGGGTTTCAAAGTACATAACCAGGTCAAAGTGGCGGCTGTGAAACGTCTAACGGGTTGGATTCTGCGTACTTTTAAAACACGCGGTGAATTGCCTATGATAACGCTCTTCAAATCTCTAGTGCTACCGCGGCTTGAATACTGTAGCGTATTAACATCCCCATACAAAGCAGGTGAAATAAATGACGTAGAGAGTGTACAAAGAAATTTCACTTCGCATATAAGTTCGATAAAACATCTACACTATTGGGAGCGTTTAAGAGCACTGAATCTGTACTCACTGGAACGTAGAAGAGAACGTTACCTAATAATATACACATGGAAAATCGCAGAGGGTTTAGTACCAAACCTACATACTCCGATAGTCATGAAATTCAGTGATAGGAGAGGCTGGGAATGCGAAATCCCCCGGATGAATAACAGGGGTGCTATGGGCTCTCTGCGAGAGGGCTGGTTATCACACAGAGGCCCACGTCTCTTCAACAAACTCCCTCGGCGAGTTAGAGACATGAGGGACATCTCGTTAGACAACTTCAAGAGAGCCCTAGATGTCGAACTGCAAAAAGTGCCAGACGAGCCCATCCTCGCAAGGGAGCGAGCTGTCGCTTCAAACAGTCTACTGCACCAAATCACCACCCATAACGAGGGCGTCGCGCTCCTTGGTGCCGCTAGAAGAGCGGCGAACACATCAAAGGTAAAGGTTTCTAATACCCCTGATGGTAACAGAGGCTTTAAAATATCCCAATAGGCTCAAAATCGCGTCATATGCATGAAAGGGTTAATGTTAACCTCCCATTCAGTAAGACCATTTTATCTTCGCAAACTCCTTATGCTCTCTCTCTCTCTCTCTCTGTTACCAGGTAGACAGGTAAATAGTGTAGAACCAAACAATCTACTGCCTCATTAGCCTTCACACCACATTACCTTCTCTCTCTCTCACTCTAATTATCTCTCTCTCTCTCTCTCTCTCTCTCTCTCTCTCTCTCTCTCTCTCTACATACATACATGTATGTATGTATGTGTATATGTATGTATATGCATATGTATATGTGTATGTATATGTATATGTATATGTATGTATATATGTATATGTATATTGTATAGTATGTATATGTGTGTATGTGTATATATGCATATATGCATATAATAGTTTGTAAGGCCAGACTGCCTAGTAAGGACCTTGAGGTCTGTGTGGTCTGTGTATCTATGTAGCTCTATGTAGCTCTCACAAACACACACAAGACATTCTGGTGGAGTGGTGGGTGTGGACAAAACGTTCTTCTTTACCGTCCATTTCTTCAACTATGTAGTGCTTATACTATTTAGATTCAAGGTCGGACTGCGTAGTAAGGACCTGAAAAGAGTGCTTTGTCTGTAACTATGAACACACACTCTCTCTCTCTCTCTCTCTCTCTCTCTCCATCTCGTCTCTCTCTCTCTCTCTCTCTCTCTCTCTCTCTCAGCTCTTCCACATGTTCCCTCTTCAAACCTCTTCCTATATTATTCCACTCACTATTTTTCGCCACACCTCGTTATAGTGTTTTCTTTCTCCGCCCATTTCAGCCAAAAGAATCCTTATGGAGTAGTGTTCATCTTTATAATTTCTTCATTAGTGTTCCTCATTAACGCCTCTCTCGCCTTCACCTCCTCTCTCTCTCTCCTCTCTCTTCTCCTCTCTCTCTCCTCTCTCTCTCTCTCTCTCTCTCTCTCTCTCTCTCTCTCTCTCTCTCTCTCTCTCAACAAAAGGCCGCTAATAAGGCCAACAAAAAGCCTTAATTAGCCCGGGTGGTAATTGGACAGACGAGGACAGAGCCGCGCACAAACCACCTTAATGGACAGTAAACAGCCTGGGGGAGAGACGGGGCTGACACCTAGATAGACAGGGATAGATAGACAGATGGATAGATTCATAGATAGATAGATAGATAGATTGATTGATTGATAGATAGATAGGTAGATAAACAGATAGATAGATAGATAGAGATAGATAGATAGATAAATAGATAAATTGATAGATAGGTATATAGATGAATAGATAGATAGATATATATATATAGATAGGGAGAGAGAGTGATAAATAGATAGAGTTACCACAGAGTTACAGTTACTAATACCACACAGACCTTGCGGTCCCAACTAGATGGTCCGGCCTTAATACTACTAGACGGGGACAATTTATAGTGGAAGAAAAGGACAGTAAAGTAGAAGGCTCCCATCCCCACCCTCCGCTTACTCAGGCTAAAAAGCCGATCTGAAAATAGGAAAATATGGGTGAGGAAATGCCCACAAGTATAGTATAGGAAGACATTAGTTTGAAAGGGAAATTACACATGCTTACTGATTAATTCATATTAATCCAATCTTCATCAGAATATCGTCCAGTCTTTTCTTAAACATATCAACTGAATTACTGTCTATCGCCTCCTTGGTAAACTATTCCACTCTTTAACCGCACTGTATGTGAAGAAATGTTGTGTCACATCTAAGGATGCCTTTTTTGTAATTAATTTCATTCCATTACCTCGGGTTGCAGCATTGTTATTAATCGTGAACAGTGCACTGATATCTACTCCGTCAAACCCTAAAAGTATCTTAAAAATACTCTATAAGTTGGCCTCGCAACCTCCTTTTGTTTAGCGAGGACAACAATTATTTCTTTAATCTTTCCTAATATGGCTTGTTTTTCAGAGAGGGAATTATTTTAGTTGCTCTACGCTGCACAGATTCGAGAGAGAGAGAGAGAGAGAGAGAGAGAGAGAGAGAGAGAGAGAGAGAGAGAGAGAGAGAGAGAGAGAGAGAGAGAGAGAAGAAGATAGACAAATAGATAAATACAGATAAATATGGACAGACAGACAGCAGGCAGACAGACAATAATCCATATAAACTAGCACAATGACCAGAGGATAAACGGTAGACTAATTAACACAGGCCTGGAAACACACAGTAACTACCTTAAGGGGATCACCTGCTTGTTTTCTCTCCTTTTCTCTCTTTCTTTGGCTTGTATCCATTCGGCCCATTCAGCCTACTGTTTTTAAGACGTTTATTCCCATCCAGGTGTCGATTTTATCCTGGCGAGCGGTAGCGAGCCACCATATGTTTTAAAATGTTTTTTGACAGCAGGGTAAATTTGTAATTTGTTGATAGAAACATTTCTCTGGCAAAGCCGGATTTCTCCATAAAATGCTGGCTCGCTATCGCTCGCCAGGAAGAAATTAACACCTGGATGGGGATAAACGTCTTAAAATAGTAAGCTGAATGGGGTCGAATGGATACAAGCCAGAGAAAGAGAGAAAAGGAGAGAAATAAACCAGGTGACCCCCCTTAACAGCCAGTGAGCACCAAGGAATAGACGGGGTTACGACAGTCAGAGGTCTATCGGTGAACAACAATCGGAAATTGCAATGCATTATAGCTTGTCCCGAGGCAAAAAAAAAAAAAAAAAAAACTCTCGGATTTCCTTCAAATGTTAACTTTATTTTGGCTAACATTCTACGCTTTTACTCAGTTTTGGAAGGCCCTCTAGGGATCAAAGGGGTCAAATACATTGCAATTGATCACTTGCAAGCTTCAGGCTATATGGATGTTGGAGCCGTAAACATCGATATAAAACATGGATGCAATAATAATGCAGGTTTTTGATGGATAAAAAGTAAGTTGAATTGGGTTTTATGTATTATGAATGTAATGTACTACAACCGGATTATAGCTGGTAAATCGGCTAAATATCGATGTCTACAGCTCCAACTTCCTTATAGCATGAAACTCGCAAATGGTCAATTAATCCTCTTGCTTTCGAAATGTCTTCCTAAGCTGAATAAAGTCGTCCAATTATAAACAGACTGAAATGCCAGAATACAAAATAGGTAAAGTGAAGGGTTAGTGAACGGTAATGCCCCGGGAGACCGGCAGGCTGACAGGCTTAGGTGAGAGGAAAACAAGGACAATGTAGGCCTAAGGTTATACCCCTTGACGAGTAGGACGTTTTTGGACAGTATATTCTGGATACTTTTAGAAGACTTCAATTTCAGCTTAGGAAAGTTCTGTGGGAATAGAGGGTGAAGACCATCTCCATTAACCCTCTGACTTTCATAATAACCAGAATAAACTGTCAAATTGCGTCATAATCCTCAAGGGGCTAATACAGAGAGGAAGGAATGGGATGGCAGATGTGAGAAGATAACGATAAATGTACAGTGCAGACATTATTAATGTATACACTATATATATAACAATACATAGATGGAGCTTTATATAAAGATAACGATAAATGTACAGTGCAGACATTATTAATGTATACACTATATATATAACAATACATAGATGGAGCTTTATATAAAGATATATTGGTAGATATACCGTACCTATGATATTTCACCTCTAATATTTATATCGAACTATTGCCTAATAATCTACTTTCGTTCAGCTGATGGTAAAAATTGGCATGTTCCCTCCTGATTACCTAACTATTACGAAGAAGTGTAGCCAAATAAGTTGTTATTAATGGAAGCATATGGCATAAGGATGCAAAGCCATAGCAATTTCATATATTTGTTCATTAAGTGTTGACGAATCAGCTACTAAGGAGTTAAGTTTACCGTTAAGGGGGCATATCTCATTATTTTCTCTCTTTCTCACTCTCTCTCTCTCTGGGTTGTATCCATTCGGCCCCATTCAGCCTACTGTTTAAAACGTTTACCCCCATCCAGGTGTCAATATTTTCTGGCGAGCAGTAGCGCGCCAACATATATATTTTTGTGTTTACAGCAAGCTAAATTTGTACATGTTTCGATAGAAAAATTTCTCCGGCGAAGCCGGATATCTCCATACAATGCTGGCTTGCTATCGCTCGCCAGGATGAAATCGACACCTGGATGGGGATATACGTCTTCAAACAGTTCTGTGGATGGGGCCGAATGGAGACAAGCCAGAGAAAGAGATAAAAGAAGATTAATATAAAAACAAGGAGGTGACCCCAAAGGGAACTGTAGTGAATGAAGAGTAATGACCCACGGGATGGGTGGACTGACAGGGAGATGGGAGAGGATAACGCTTTTTATAGGCCTAAGGTTCGATGAAGACAACACTATATATAAGATAAATACCATTCTTTAGATTCTATACTAGTCATGGACAATAATAGTACTGGGAGGAGCAGGAGATAGAAGAGAAGTTAACAGGACCTTTGAGAGACGTGGAACTTGAAGATAATGTTAAGATGGGCATCGTGATACATGGACAACAAATAATGTGTCCCTGTGGACCCTGAGACTAAATAATCCATTAACTTAGCGAATCATGTTTTGTTTATTTGATTCTGGTTATTATGAGACGATTTCGCTCATTTGCGAGAGTCAGAAGGTTAATTAAGATAAGAAATCATATAATATAAGCCAGAAATGAATCACAATTACATCACCGTACTGAAGGGATTAATACATCCATTTACCCATACAGGACAACACCACCCGCAGAACAGAATCTATCATCCCACTCCACTTCCCATTCACCTTTGACAAAGTTCCCCACAAACGTTTACTGCTAAAACTATAAGCGCATGGAATACAAGACGGTGTGCTGAAATGGATAGAAAATTGGCTCAGCGACAGAAAGCAAAGAGTAGTCATAAATGGTAATGCATCTAAATGGACCAATGTAAGTAGCGGGGTACCCCAGGGATCGGTACTAGGACCAATTCTCTTTCTAATTTACATCAACAACATAGATGAAGGTCTCACCTGTACAATCTCAAAATTTGCTGACGATACAAAAATTGCAAATAGCGTACTCTCAAAAGAACAAGTTGACGATATGCAACACAATCTAGATAAGTTGTCATGTTGGGCCCAAATTTGGCAAATGTGGATAAATGTGGATAAATGTAAAGTACTACCATAGACTACAGTAGATCTGGACTGGACACGAAAATAGAACTTTGCAGTAAGGGACCCAAAATCGGAGAAATAACCCCCAAGTTCGAACCTCGAAACCGCAAAAATATCACATTTTCGCGGTTTCGAGGTTCGAACTTGGGGGTTCGTACTCCGATTTTGGGTCCCTTACTGCAAAGTTCCATTTTCGTGTCCAGTCCAGATCTACTGTAGTCTATGGTACTACATATCGGATACCAAAATGAGAAAGCAAACTATTTGATGAATGGCACTCAGCTTAAGAATGTAAACAAAGAAACCGATCTGGGAGTAACAATATCGAGTAACCAAAACCGAGTCAACAATGTTCAGAAGTTGTTAAGAAGGCAAACACAATAATTGGCTTTATAGGCAGGTCATTTGAGCATAAATCCAAAGACGTTATCCTAACCCTTTACAATTCCTTAGTCCGCCCTCTTCTGGAATACTGCGTTCAATCCTGGTGCCCTTATTACCAAAAAGATATAGACAAGCTAGAACGAGTTCAATGTAGAGTTACCAAAATGATACCTAGCCTAAAGAACAAACCATACGAGGAGCGTCTTAGAGAATTAAATCTATTTCCTTTAACCCAGCCTAGATTAAGAGGCGACTTAATTCAAGTGTTCAAAATCATCAAAGGCATCGACAATATGAACTGTAGTAAGTACTTCACTATCGACCAATCTAATTACACGCGGGGAAACAGGTGCAAAATTATTGGTAAATCTTTTAACTCACACGAAACTAAACATTTCTTCTTCAATCGAGTTGTCAACTTATGGAATGGGCTTCCCCGAGATGTTATAGACTGCAGCACCGTTGATTCATTTAAACTTCGCCTAGACAAATATCTCGCATCAAACCCGCGACTGACTGCGTTTGTAAATTAATAACTTTATTTTATCCTCCCCTCAGTTACTAACCCATCTGTCCCCTACAAACTTCCCAATCCTGCCACGGACATTAGTTCCAGGGCAGTAGTTCCCTTTCCAATGTTCCCTTACCCACTCTAAACCACTGTTTGGACACGATCCTCAGAGTTTTGGAGGACAAGCAGCCTAGAAGGGTCACTAGACCTGTTGTTGCTTGATTTCCTTTGTACTCCTTTGTACTACCCATACATCATACAACATTTAGTTCGATTTACACGTTGGGTACGTGGTACCCGTCTTGCAACACAATCCCACCCCTATACTCTGTGCAACTCTCCAACCCAAAACTGAAACGTTACTCTCAGTCTTTCTTCTATTCAACAGCTGAGCTCTGGAACTTTCTCCCAGAATCAGTCTTTCCTTCCTCCTATGACTTAAATTGCTTCAAACTCCGTGTGTCCAGGCATTTTGGCTGGAACGTCCTTTGATTTTGGCCCTGTCACTATTTCAACTATGGGGGAGGCACTCGCTACTGGAAGTTCTGCCTTTTGTCTCCACCACTAACATATACAGAAAAAAAAACACGACCCTTCTCTGATGAACAAATACATTTTACTTTAATTTTGCTCAGTGGTGACATGCCCTGTGTTATTTGATTTTGTTTATTAATTTTTAACCTGTATGTTCATATCTGTCCTTAACCCTATCAGTATACCATGGAGAGAGAGAGAGTAAGAGAGAGAGAGTTACACAGAGTTACACAGATACTCACACCACGCAGTTCTTGCGGTCCCAACTAGGTGGTCCAGCCTTAACCCCTTCAGACTCATATGATGCAGAGGTTGCCAGATTAGCAATAAGAAATTTAGAGTTCTCACTCTTATAATTACCTCTCCAAAATTAGTTTTCTGCCCACAGCTAACTCAAAGACAACTGCAGAGGTTGAAGTAACTAAACTAAAGGTTTCTAAATACCCCTGATGGTAACAAAGGCTTTAACACCTTACGAGCGGCCTAGGAGGTAATTTATATGTACCGCCCAGCGGGGTGTTTTTACCCTAAATAGGGTTGTTTACGTGATAATTTTCATGCCTAAATAAGACCCAGAGCGTAAAACAAGTATCTATCCCTGAAAGGGCATAAACAGCTTTCCAATGACACCCCAACCATCCTTGTACGACCACTGGTTTTCTTGCAACGATCGCGCAACTCGAGTGCAAAAACCATGTAATTAGGTACTTTCCCTACATAATTCCCTGTGTAGCGAGTGTGAGGGGGATGGAAGGGTGGTTTTCACTTCAGTTGGCCCACCGCGGTGGTGGGCGGCAGTCATAGCCTTACTACGCTCCTCACACCGCTCAGCTCTCTCTCTCTGCAACATTACGTGCTGAAAATGGCACACGACATAAGTTGTGAACCGCCACTTAGTCCAAATTTATTTCACACGACATAAGTTGCGCGCCGCCAAAGAAGGGTTAAAGTATCCCTAATCGGCTCAAAATCGCGTCATATGTCGGAGAAAGTTAATACTACTAGACAGGGACAGTTTATAGCGGAAGAATAGGACAGTAAAGTAGAAGAGAGAGAGAGGTATTTACATAGATTTACATAGATACACTGACCACACAGACCTTACGATCCCAGCGAGGTGGTCAGGACTTAATTCTAGTAGAGATAGCTAATCTGAGAGTAAGTGACAGTGGAAGGAAAGGATAGCAAAGAAGAAGGCTCTCTCCCCACCCTCCGTGGAGAGAGAGAGAGAGAGAGAGAGAGAGAGAGAGAGAGAGAGAGAGAGAGAAGGAGAGAGGGGTGGAGAGCAAAGTATAGTAAAGTAAAAAAATATGTATTTTCTTAATAAAATGGTCATTCATACATTGCTTCAATAAATAACCTAGGAACAAGATTATTCATATCAAATAGTACAGAGATGAGTAATTTAATTTAAATATATACAGTAAAATAACTTAAGCCATAGATTCTAATTAAAATATCAATACAGAGAATATAAAAGAACATAAAATATACAAGTTACAATATAAACTATAACTTTATATGGTTTTGTAAAGGTGCTTGTACAGTTTACCTATAAAGGAGTTGATTGTGTGGGCTTCTTTGATAATTGCTGGGATTGTATTCCAGAGAGAAAGAGGGGAAGAGAGGGAGAGGAAGAGTATAAAGGAAGTCAAGCAACAACAGGTCTAGCGGCCCCTCGAGGTTGAGAGAGAGATAGAGAGAGAGAGAGAGGTAGAAGGAAGAGCAAGGGGGAACAAATGGAATATGCAAGTACGGAATGGAGTAGAGGAAGAGAGGAGGAAAGAGCAGAGGGGAGGGGAGATGGGAGGAGAGAGAAAACCCCAAAACATAATTAGAAAACGAGGAAGAGATACTCAACCAAATTGACCGCTCTCCAGTAAACAGGAAAGAACCAAGATCCCATAAGAGGTGATGGTCCAGCTCTTTGGTAATCAGTACAGTCGCACTAATAAGTCATGGCTCAGCTGTCCTCACGTTTGGCTCACCCTGCGCTGTATTAATGTCTGTCAGATGTTGATTAAGGTGGATAAGTGTAGGAACATGTTTGTATAGCTCCCTCAAAAAGAAAACATTATGTGTAAATATTGCTGATACCAATTATTGATCAAAATATAATTGGTGCTGAGACATCACTTATTAGCCCGACGGTATATCAAAGGTAGTGTAGTTGTTCCTCAACCAGAGCTTCGGGTTTTGTTCCAGTTTGGTACCCTCAACTTGACATGGGTAGCGAGCTTGTAATAATTCACAAAAATAACATACTCTGCGTGTTTTGTTATTATGTCACCATTATTTAACTCTCCCTAACACTAAACGTTTTGTTCAGCTTTAAGAATAACCTCTAGCAATCAATATATAAAGTATATCACCGTCATCTGTAACTCCCATAGGCCCTGCCTAAACATGAATATATTATATATATATATATATATATATATATATATATATATGTGTACGTATGTGTATATATGTATGTTCTGTATATATATAAGTAAAATAAATGTGTACTGTATATGCACTGTAAATCACTTACTCTCATGGTTAATTTATGATAATTTGTATTTTGCACTAGCATAATTATTGTATTAATTTTTTGTTTTAATGTAAAGTATATTATACTCACACATTGTAAACTGAGCTTACCATTTTCATATCTGTACATCTCATGTTCATCCACTAAATTGTAAAATGTGTATTTTCAGCTCATGAGGCTGCCATTCTTTAATAAACCGTTTATTATTATTATTATTATTTATTATTATTAAAACTATTATATTATATTATATATACTCAGGCCCAAACCCCACTTTTCCTATTTTTGTTTCCCCTTTTTCCTTTTCATTATGTTTGTATCTAAAACTAGCTAGACTAAAAGACAAGACTGCATCGTTGGTTACTGAATGGGCTAATAAGACAAAGGAAGAGACACAAATAGAGTATATTCAAGTGAGTGATATCATAAGAAGATAAACAACGAAAATGAAACGACACCAAATCGGTTGAAAAGGCTATGCACAGTACACAATCAACAAAGGAAATACAACTATCAGCATACTGCGTAATAAATTAGAATAAACCCAGTACATTAACCCATTGGATGCGGGAGATGTTCCGGAACGCCATGGCAATTTACAGCAATTTACAGGCTATTAATGCCTCTTAAAGCCTGTAGAATCGAGTGCGAGGGAGCGGGAGCGTGACAGGCCACAAGTCCTTCCCTCAGCCTGCCGGCCGTGACACTGAGGACTCTGAGCCATACTCTCGCGAGATATACAGCACTGCCAAAGGCAAATGTAGCGCGACATTAGCGATAATTGCTCATTTTAGAGAATATCTATGGTAGCGCTGCAGGTGAAGCCCGCGAGCTACGAAGCTCGTTTTGGTGTAATTTTGAAGTTATTTTCTTCTAGTTTTTAGCTGAATACATTTAATTTCATTCAGAAACTTGCCTAATCAATCAGGAGTGCCTGAATGAGCCCTATTATGGCGGAAATAGGCGGAAATATGCCCGCACTGTAAATGCTAAAATAAAAACAAGGTAATGCTAAATAATATCACATCAATGCAAAAAAGAAAAAAACAAAGATAATGACACCAGCATGTTGACTATATATATTGTTACGACCGACCGGGGCTATGAATAATACAAGGGCACTTAATGATTGGACTAGTAATAGGGCACTATGCAACAACGGTACGCTAGATCCAAACCCTTGAACTTATATGCCGGCTAACAAAAACACCTATACCCTCCAGAGTTAATCTGCGATAACGGGGTATGCTTAACTGGGCATAAATGTACTCTACTTCAGGCTAACCCACACTGGTATAGCCTGATAACAAACAAGATGCAAGTTACGTTAAAATGCACAAAAGGGAAGCTATGGAAAGATCAATTAAATCACTGCAAGAGTTAATACAATAAAAAGATGCTTCAATATAGTTACTCTAAACAACAATAAACTCTTCACTCATTTCTGAAAGAAAGTGAAGTATAGTCCTACAGCATAGACCTGGAAACTTCTGAAGAAAGTCTGATGCTCATAAGATGCTCATATCTTAAATTATAGAAAGGCAGGAGGCAGGACACCCAACGTGTAGACTGAGTACACTAAAAGATAGGACATATAATGTTAACTGACACAAGAATATTATATATGCGCAACGGCAGTAATGTTCGACACTAAAATAAATACTTCCTCATCAACGAAACAGTCTACTATGGTTGTGCAACTCAACAACAACCTAGACTAGTAAATAATGTGAATAATAATGCGTACATATCAGAAGAGCTCATGTCCTAACTAGTGTCTGCTCGGCGAATAAAGTCTAGCAGGGATATCAAGGTTAAGAAACTGTGGCTGAGCAAGACAGGCTCATAGCCTAGCGTTGTCCTTAAGGCGGTATAGTTAAAGTTACGTTAATGACGGGGATGCTCTCTTGGTAGATCCAGATCTCAAGTATCTGGTTCTACCCTGGCGATCCCTCTAAAGTCAAGCAAAGAGGCAGCACTGTGTGACAAGGTAGTAGGCTAATGCCCTCTTACCACACGATGCTGCACTCGCAAAAGGCACAACCAAAAAGACAACCTAGGCTACCACAGAAACCGTCGAAGTCGTGTAGGTATAAGCGAACCGTACACACATCGCTGACAACGACAACAGAAGCCTTATCTCAGTCTAGTATTAAATAACCAAGCAGAGCACTACTGATAATGAAGGAGACCCACACCGAGTCATCAAACCTCCATAAACTTAGGACACTGAGGGAGACACACACCGAGTCATCAAACCTCCATAGACTAAGAACCCTTATAGCCTATTATAATACATGGAAATAAATGTGAGAGCGACGCACATAATACGATGGGCCGATATGAAATCATGTAAAGAACCCAAAGGGAGTGCTGTGACGTTAAAAGATTAGAGGAATGAAAGAAGGAAGTTGAGTGAGAGAGACAGTATCAGAATGGTGGAGATATGGGGGACAGTTGAAAAAAGGATGTTAGTCATGTGCGTCCCTAGCCTGCTCTGAGGAGGATATTTCCTCGGGACGCTCAGGATCCCACAAAGGCATGGTAGTCGGCCAATCACAAGCCGATACGTCACAAGGCAGCAGGTGTCACGTGACACAGCCAGCCACACCAGCCAATCAAAGGCCGTGGGAAAGACATGCGCGCGAGCCTCCAAGCGAGGGAGGCAAGACATACATACGCACGCACATAGTACCACAACACTGCCTACACCGCTCTCTCTCCTTAACAATATACAATGCATGTTATATTCTATTAATGATATAAAGCACTTCCCGTTGTCACAGACGAAAAGAAAGACCACCACTGGACTGTCTGTAACAACACGAGCACTATGAAACAGAGAACAACATTCTCTGATAACTGTAGCCCATTTCACTGCCCTGGCGAGCGCTAGTGGCTAACGGGAGGCAATTCTGCCAACGCTGGTAGGCGTCACAATATTATATAAGGATAATCTCAAGACTATCATGTTGGGTAATGAGAGTGGGACGGCCAATAACTTAATATTAACTGTAATACACCCTGCCATGAGAGAGAGAGAGAGAGAGAGAGAGAGAGAGAGAGAGAGAGAGAGAGAGAGAGAGGTAACCACTCAGCCAATAAAAGCAATGGTGACCTAATTTGCGTGATGTGATAGGTAGACAGATATCAATTTATGTATCTATGTATGTATGAATCTATCCTATCTATCTATCTATATATATATTATACAGTATAATATATATATATATATATATATATATATATATATATATATATATATATATATATACCGGTATATATATATACAGTATATATCTATATATATGCATATATGTGTGTGCGTGTGTGTGTGTGTGTGTGTGTGTGTGTGTGTGTGTCTGTGTATATAATATTATATTGGAAGTCAAACAACAACAGGTCTCATAACCCCTCGAGGTTGCTTGCCCTCTAACTCACTGCTGCTCAGAGTGTTCAACAGTGGCTTAGAGTGGGTATGGAACAATTGGAAAGGGAGGTCCTGCCCTAGGACTAATGTCTTTGGCAGGGTTAGGAGATATTAGTACGGGACGAATTTGGTTAATAACATAACACAGCTATAACTGATCCTTCGTTTATCTTGGGAAGAGTAAGTAGCATCTTCGTTATATATTTATATATGTAGTGATCCTCCATGTATCTGAGGAGACAAGGAAAATTATTATTAATTTAAAAATGTAGTCAGTTAATTGCCGGTTTAAGGCAAGGTGTCTGTTAAGGCGATTCTTAACCCATTGGCTGCGGCTATGTTTGGGCTATTTAGGGCATATTCAGGCACTTCTGAATGATAAATCAAGCATCTGCATTAAATGAACTGTATTCTGCCGAAAACTAGGCGAAAATAGCTTCAAAATGACACCAGAACGGGCCCCGTACGTGGTCTGGTTCACCCGCAGCGGTGCCAGTAAAACGCGGGAAACCCGCTATTTGGTAACACTCGCTCGCTTGGCTACACTGTTGAGAGAGACAGAGAGAGGCCCGCGCGAGACACAGCCTAGCTCAGTGAGCCGCTCGGTGCTCTGAGGAACGGAGGTGGGCCCCTCACGCTTCCGCCCACTGACACTCGATTTTTACGTTTTTTACAGGCTTTTAAAGCCTGGAAATTGCTGTAACTTGCCAAAACATTCCTGAACGTCACCCGCAGCCAAAGGGTTAAAGGCATCAACGGTACTCAAGTCTATGACATCTCCAAGAAACCCATTTAATAAGAGAGAGAGAGAAAGAAAGAGAGAAAGAAAGAAAGAAAGAAAGAGAGAGAGCGCGAGAGAGAGAGAGAAGAGGAAGGGTAAGTGACCAGAAAGTAAGAGTAATGATGACTAAATTAGCGTGAGGAGGAGGTGTCGGTAAGAAGGTTTAGTGCAAGGAACATGACTTAAAACTAAATTGTAAAATCAGAATAATATAGAAAAAAAAGACAGACAGACAGATAGATATTGGAGAGACTTTTTGGATTAATTAGAACTCGGTGTTTGGGTATATGAAAGAGATGTACTGTCGAGGGCATTTTTAGTGTTGATACTTTTGAACCTCGGAAAAATAAATATCAGGTAGAGATTTTGTTTGAAGTTCCAATTCAACCCAGGACAGCTTTGAATATTTCTGTATCGGCATTAACCCGGGGAATTCGTCAATCATGTTTTCTAAAGTACCGCCAGTGCGAAAGATTTGGCTTCAATTCTGACAAAATTTGTTATGTTTACCATATAAAGCAATACTACTGCTCCATATGCACATATTTTACTTATGTAATTAGCATGTGAACGTTGAGGAGCTGGAAAATGGGTGTATGGAGCAAATATCCAGTGAAAACCGTATTATTGAGATGGAAGGTGAGGTTGGAGGCGTACGAGGGAGCATGACATAGATGTGCCTTCATTGCTTGTCTAAGGCATACTGAGCTGGCCAGCTTTCTACTGCGCATGTAAGAAGGAGGAGGGAAGCAGGGCGATTGTAGGGGATGGTAAAATGACATATTTTCGGCTGGAGTTAGGAAGTAGGAGTGAAGTTGAAGGAAAAATATCCAATAAATGAGAAGGGGAAAAGGGGGTGGAGAGAGGAAGGGAAGGGGTAGACACATTTGGGGAGTAAGGCAGTAGGTGGTGGAGGGGAAACATGCTACATAATTACACACTGCTTCCATTTCACCGGCTCTGGGGCGATTTTTGTGTATTATTTTTTGGGGGATATCTTCCGGAAGGACCGTCGCATGCAGTCAGTAGAACATTCCGGAAAGATTGTCGGAGCTGTTCGGTTAATAACTTCGACTGTATAGTCAAAGACAAGACAAAAATTGTGTGCTGTATTGTCCGATGATTTAACATTTCCTCATGAATCATTGTGGGAGCCCTACCACAGTGACCAAAAGTTTAGCTTTTTATCATATTTCTTCACCAAAATGTACTACACGACTATTGTCTTTGACTGCACTTATCGGTACATAAATTGGCCAAGCAGATCTTACAATCCAGGGGAGAAAAGTTAGTAAACACCAGAGCAAGCTAAATTGGAAGATAATGAGAGAGAGAGAGAGAGAGAGAGAGAGAGAGTACAAAGGAGTACAAAGGAAATCAAGCAACAACAGATCTAGTGACCCTTCTAGGCTGCTTGTCCTCCAAAACACTGAGGATCAAGTGTCCAAACAGTGGTTTAGAGTGGGTAAGGGAACATTGGAAAGGGAACTACTGCCCTGCCACTAACGTGGCAGGACTAGGAAGTTAGTAGGGGACATATGGGTTAGTAACTGAGGGGAGGATAAAGTTATTCATTTACAAACGCAGTCAGTCGCGGGTTTGATGCGAGATATTTGTCTAGGCGGAATTTAAATGAATCAACGGTGCTGCAGTCTATAACGTTTCGGGGAAGCCCATTCCACAAGTTGACAACTCGATTGAAGAAGAAATTCTTAGATTCGTGCGAGTTAAAAGATTTACCAATAATTTTGCAACCGTTTCCCCGTGTGTAATTAGATTGGTCGATAGTGAAGTACTTACTACAGTTCATATTGTCGATGCCTTTGATGATTTTGAACACTTGAATTAAGTCGCCTCTTAATCTGCGCTGGGTTAAAGGAAATAGATTTAATTCTCTAAGACGCTCTTCGTATGGTTTGTTCTTTAGGCTAGGTATCATTTTGGTAACTCTACGTTGAACTCGTTCTAGCTTGTTTATATCTTTTTGGTAATAAGGGCACCAGGATTGAACGCAGTATTCCAGAAGAGGGCGGACTAAGGAATTGTAAAGGGTTAGGATAACTTCTTTGGATTTATGCTCAAATGACCTGCCTATAAAGCCAATTATTTTGTTTGCCTTCTTAACAACTTCTGAACATTGTTGACTCGGTTTTAGGTTACTCGATATTGTTACTCCCAGATCAGTTTCTCTGTTTACATTCTTAAGCTGAGTGCCATTCATCGAATAGTTTGCTTTCTCATTTAGGTATCCGACATGTAGTACTTTACATTTATCCGCATTGAAACTCATTTGCCAAATTTGGGCCCAACATGACAATTTATCTAGATTGTGTTGCATATCGTCAACTTGTTCATTTGAGAGTACGCTATTTGCAATTTTTGTATCGTCAGCAAATTTTGAGATTGTGCAGGTGAGACCCTCATCTATGTCGTTGATGTAAATTAGAAAGAGAATTGGTCCTAGTACCGATCCCTGGGGTACCCCGCTACTTACATTGGTCCATTTAGATGCCTTACCGTTTATGACTACTCTTTGCTTTCTGTTGTTGAGCCAATTTTCTATCCATTTCAACACACCGTCTTGTATTCCATGCGCTTTTAGTTTTAGCAGTAAACGTTTGTGGGGAACTTTGTCAAAGGCCTTTTGAAAATCAAGGTATAAAATATCTACAGCTTTACTCTCATCGTAGAGGTTGAGGATATCGTGGAAGAAGTCTAAGAGGTTTGTTAAACAGGAACGTTTTTTACGAAAGCCGTGTTGAGTATCTTTAAGTATGTTATTTTCCTCTAAGTGATTTACGAGTCTGTCTCGTATGACCGTTTCTAGCATTTTACATACAACTGAGGTTAAGCTAATTGGACGATAGTTACTGGGTAGGGATTTGCTGCCTTTTTTGAATATCGGTGTTACGTTGGCTAGCTTCCACTGATCAGGCATAGTTCCAGACTGCAAGGATTTATTGAATAGTAATGTCAGTGGTTTGGAGAGCTCATTCTTAGCTTCCTTTAGAACTCTAGGCGAGATTGTATCAGGTCCTGGCGTTTTATTTACTTTGAGTTTATCTAAACAATTCAATACTTCTCTCTCTGTAACGGTGATATTGCTTAGAACATCTGAATTATCAATCTGAATCGGCGATGGTGTAGGGATATCACTGAGGTCTTCGGTTGTAAAAACTGATGCAAAGAAGGTATTGAGGGCATTACTCATTTGTACTTCGTCTTTGGTGTATTCTCCTTTTTCATCGACTAACGGTCCAACAGTTGAAGTAACTACTTTTTTCTTTCTGATATAACTATAGAATTCTTTCGGGTTTGTTTTACTTTGATTCGCAATATGTAACTCTAAGGTCTTTTTACTTTGCTTAATTAACTTTTTGGCTTTGCGTCGTAGCTCTACAAATTTCACCCGTTCTTCGTCATTTTGTGAGGATTTTAATCTATCATTAGCAAATTTTTTAGCAAGCAGGCAGTTTGAAATATCTTTATTCCACCATTTGGGCTTATTATTATGGCCTGGACGCCGTATTTTCGATGGTATGCAGTCTTGCACTGCTTTTAGGTAAGTGGTGTCGAATAACTTCCAAGATGTATTTATGTCGTTATTGTTAATTAAAAAGCTCCAGTCAGTTTCTTTAAACATAGCTCTAAGTTTATGGAAGTTTGCTTTCTTGAAATTAGGGACTTTTTCGATGCTACTATTTGGTTCGTTACTAGTAAACTTTAAAGTGAAAGTTATCGTACGATGGTCGCTGTTACTGAATTCATCACCAACATTCAAATTCTCTATCAATTCTTCTTTTGTTGCAAGTACAATGTCAAGAACGTTATTACCACGGGTCGGCGTTCGAACAAATTGATAAAGCGAACTCTCTTGCAAGTTCGTATACAAGTCATGTCCGGAGTGTGAAGTAAGAGTATCGCCCCACTTGGTCACAGGTAAATTAAAGTCGCCAAAAATTACGGTATCTTGTGAGTTACTTACATCTGCAATTTGTTCGTAAATTTCTCGGTCAGTTTGCACTGATTGAGCTGGAGGTCTGTATATTAACGCAAGTATTATTTTTGTACCTTTATTATTCTTTATTAGCACAAAAGATGTGTCGACGTTCACAATTTGAGGTTTTGACACGAGGGTCGGGTTAAGACTTTCTTTGATATAAAATAAAACGCCACCTCCATTTTTATTTATTCGGCTGTTCTCAAACATTACATAACCGGGAAGTGAATACTCTGCTAAAAAGTCTCTATCTTCTGTATTGAGCCAAGATTCTGTTATGCCAATCACATCATAATTTTCTGTAAACACTAGTTCCTCTAAATCTGAAAATTTATTGCGTATGCTACGAGCGTTTGCATAGAAAACCTTTAAAGTTGCGGTTTTAGAACTCGCATTACGTTCTTTCATCGAATTTTTGGTTCTGGTCGGATCTACATTTACATTCATGGCTGTCCTCGGTCCTCGGTCGTTATCCCTGACGGTTTTGAATTTGGGTCGTGTTGGTGGAGATTTATCCAAATTCGCGGTTCTTGACGGATTAGTATTTAATTCCTTTGTAGGTTGCCGTCCTCGCTGTCTTCCTCGCTGTCTTCGGTCCTCCTTCCTGGTTGTCCTGTGCTGAGTCGATTTCTTCTCCGAAAATCCTTCACCGCATCGTTGAGAAGACGCCCAAAACGTGCTGCTCCCACCTGGTTCAGATGAACTCCATCGTCCGAAAACAAATAGTCATCGAAGTAGAAATTGTCCCAGGTGTCGACGAATCCCACGTTCTCCTTCCTGCAGAGGTTTGCTAGACAACGATTTGTGCTGGTGGCTATGTTGTAAAATCGGCTCTCTACACCGAGCCGGGGGACGATTCCTGAGACGATGATCCTTGATGACTTCTCCTTAAACGACTTGATCAGCTGCTGGTACTTTAAAAGCAAATCTTCCGACCGGGTTCGCTGCACATCGTTGGATCCAACGTGGATGACGTACATTGTATTAGCAGGGGCCAGCTTTGATACTTCGTCAACTGCTGCAACTACGTCATCCACACCACCACCAGGGATACAAAAACGCTTCCTGGTCTTAGGTGCCCTGGCGCAAAACTCTGTGAGCTGACCACGTATCATCGAGTCTCCCACGAGCCGGACTTCTTCTATTTCCTCTTCGTCATCTGAGTCTGCGAGTATCTGGAAACGGTTTTGACACTCGGTAATCGGTATGTGTTTCCTGGTCTTGGGGCAAACGTTGTTCCTCACGACACGGAAGTTGTCTTGAGGGGGAAGAGAGTCACTATTTGTATCTTGAGTATCGGATACATCAGCTGAAGTGGCTACTGTAGGCGTTGAATTGTTGGCAGTTGACGTTGGGGCGTTGGTGGCTGCTGGAGTTGCGGTGACAATTGAAGTTTGTGGTACTCCAACGTTGAGTGTTACAAACTCTTGGAGTGATTCCAGCTTCATGGTGAGGACGTTGATCTTGTTGTAGGCTTCGTCTAATTTCACTGTAAAATTCTCTCGTTGCTGGCAGAGCCGGCAGTCTTGAAGATCGATAGTAGCAAACATGGACTCACCAAACCTACCGGCGCAGTTCGCACAAGCGCGAGGCATGGTGACAGTCACTTTCTTCAGATCACTTCACTCACTTAAAAAACAATTCACTCACTTTAAAACACTTCACTCACTTTAAAAACACTTCAATCACTTCAACCGAAAACAAATATGCTGAAATACGCAGAAATAGGTTATCAGGGGTGATAGCCTAACCGAAAACAAAAATGTTGAGATACGCAGAATTAGGCTTCCAGGGGCGATAGCCTAACCAAAAGTTTTTTTTTAAATTGAAATACGCAATAATAGGCTACCAGCGTTGAATAGCCTAACCGAAAATAATAAAATTGAAATTCGCAGAAATAGGCTACCAGGTGTGATAACCTAACCTTAAACAAATATATGTATAACAGAATATGTAACTAAATATACAATTCACCAAATAGAGATTATATAAAAATAAAGTGTGACTGCACACAAGGGGTTAATATACTGTGTCAACAGATGGACCTGGTGTCACTGTAGCCTAGTAAAGCAGTAGCCTACTCTTTTTAGATAAAAAAAGTGTATCAGTCAAAGGTTATTACAAGAACGTGCAAGCAACAACTAAAATTACAGATATATACTGTATAGCTACAGTAGGATACTAAATACAATATCTACAAGAGTTAATAATAAAACAGATTGGCTGGCTATAGGCTAGGCTAGGTTTGGGTTAGGTCAAAAGCTTGGCAGGTTGGGTTAGGCTAGGTTAGTTTGTACAAATACCACCCTTAGTCAGTCTGAGGAGAAAAAGTCAAGAATATATCTAGGGGGAAAAGATAAATGAATGCACTTAAATTTGGTACAAAATTTGCTGGAATTTAATGTATAATCCCCCCAAAAGGTTTGTTTACAAAATGGTGTCGGCGTTAGTCTCTGTAGGCAGGTTAGTTAGTAAACAATATTGTTTATTAGCAAATTAATATGCAAAGCTTTACTTACATACAAGGCAGTTAAATAGATACTTACTACAGTAGGTAATGGGTAAAATTAGGGGCTACGATTTTATATAAAATAGTAATAAGAGAGCGTTTGTTTACAAAGCAAAACAAAACAATAGATGGCGCTAGTGGCGCCCTGTCCGAGCAGGAGTCTTGTGATAAACACAAAGTTTATCAGTCAATACACAGCGAAATATCGTGCAGTGTTACTTACTAAGCTACAGGATGGTTAAACGTGCTCTTAACCACCTTTCATGCACAAGAATGAAGAGGATGAGTAGTTAATACTCAAATTATGATCGATATCGTGAGAGCGTTGACAGAGCGTCTGCAGCGTCTGGCGGTAGCACACACACACCTACCTCTCTATCTATCTATTTCTATTCTCATTGTCAACGAAGGCCTTTGTTATGACTTCCTGGTGGGTCTGAGATCGAAGGTTTCTATCAAGTTACATTATTTTTTCTGAATTTTACTTTCCCATTGGTGGTTATGTAGGTGTGAATATTTTTCTTCTTGAATACGATAGCACCCATATTTATTTATTAATTTCTTATATATTTATTACACACAATAATAGTTTATTCACTTGTTAATTGAGGCCGGTTTCCAATTATTTTCCTCATTATTCTAGTTGAAAACACTTGCATGAGATAGATACATACGTCCAGAAGACGATGGCGTTTTAAACATTGTTTGTCTCATATTGTCGGATATACTGACCTTATAATATAGCCTACTCTGATAGTGCGTGACTTGATAATTATAGATACTATCGCACTATCAGCATAAGCTATATTACACTTCGATATATTGGAAAATAAGAAATTTACAACAATTTGAATAGCATCATCGTGTTCTAGATGTTGGTGTATCGCTGAAAAGGGAGGGAAATGAGCGGAAGCTGCCTATACTGCTGTTTGCGGATGATACAGTTCTGATGAGCGATAATGAATGGGAGTTGTAGGGTCTGGTAAATGAGTTTGGAACAGTGTGCGAAAAATGGAATTTGAAGGTAAATGCGGGGAAGAGCAAGGTTATGGTCTTCGAAAGGGGTGAAGTCACGAGTGTGAGGTGAAGTTGAACGGTCAGGCTATGGAGATTGTCAGCTCTTTTAAGTATCTGGGCAGTGTGTTGAGTAAAGATGGGACTATGGATGAAGAAGTGCGGGAGAGGGTGCAACAGGGGAAGAGGGTTGTAGGAACGTTGAAAGCAGTAACAAGAAATAGAGTGGTCAGTATGGAAGTGAAGAAGTCCTTTGACAGTGTGGTAATCCCGACACTAACTTACCGAACCAACGAAGCATGGACGTTCGGGAAGAGACTCGGACCAAGAGTGAGAGCGGTGGAAATGAGTTACTTGAGAAGTGCGTGCGGAGTTACATGGAGGGATAGACAGACGAATGAGGAAGTAAGAAGGAGGTGTGGTGTGGAGGTAGATGTGCTGGAAAGTGTGAAAAGGAATAACTTCAGATGGTTCGGCCATATGGAAAGCGAGAGATTGACTAAGAGGGTGTATGAGAGCGAGGTGGAAGGACAGAGAGGGAGAGGTGCACCGAGGGAGAGGTGGAAGGATGGTGTGAGGAAGTATATGAATGAAGGCGGTGCTGGTTGGGGGGAGGGGCATCGACTGACTGGGGACAGAGGTGCATGGGGCGGTTCGTTCGTGGCCACCCCTTCGGGGATCATGGCATCAGGCAATAGATAGATAGATAGTGTTCTAGACGTATTTATTTACCTCATGCAAGTGTTTTCAACTGTAGACAATTTAACCCGTGGAGCCCCGGCTAGTTTTGTAATGTTTGTTCACCAGAACCCGGCCGGTTTTCAAAAAATGGTTTTATTCCAGAAACAATAGCGAATGGGTTAGGAATGAAGGAAAAACCACAAAAAAACGCTCAAAAAGCTTAAAGAATGGTCCTACAGAGCCCCCGAAAACGTATTTTACAAGAGTAAAAAATTTAAGGCAATTACCCCAAAAAACCAGGTTATTGCGCGCTCACGCGCACGCATGTGGACAGTTTTCAACCATCGGCACGGTTGCGTGGGATACGTACACAGTTCCCATACAAATCTGAGCCCTCTTGAGTGGCTACACCTGAGGTTACGGTCGGCGCAATTAGGGTGACGCGTCTCTGGGGCTGTGCGTTACATACATCGCCGACGCGTCAGACGCGTCGCTGGGGCTGTACGGGTTAAGACAATAAGCGAAAACCTGTTTAAACTAAAATGTGAATGAACTATTATTGTGCGTAATTCGTCTTATTGTTATCATTATTCAAGTAAGTATATTTGTATTACAACTTCTACTATATATTTTGCATTGAATCCTCTGATACTCTTATGCATCTCTGTCTAACGAATCTACCAGCCGTATTTATCTGTATTTATCTATCTATATAATTATCATCAGATATTTAAACCTCGTCGAAAAAAAAATCTATCTTCCCATTTAATTCGACTGTCATGTTTTCCGCGTTTATAAACAAAATACCAACTTAACTATTTGTATATATTCTTGCAATCAATTAATCTTCTCCTTACAATACTAGTCTTTATTTATATCTATCAATTATTAGAATATTGGATCCAGAAAACCCAAACAAAATTTTTATGCTTGTTGTCCGTCATTCGGTTCAGCTGTTGTGGGTTCCGTGCCTACAAACAAATATTTATTTTAGCTATTGTACTTTATATCTTCAAAATGCGTTAGTTTATCAACCAGTTGTATTTATATACAGTAGGGTCTCGTAAGATGCGAGTTTATGGTCGATGGATGCGTCCGCATCTTACGATTTCGCATCTTACGATCACGTAAAAATACGGAAAAACGTCCCGCCTAAGGCTCGCATTTAAACATTTTTTTTCGCATCTTAAGGTTTCTCCTCGGATTTAGCCCACTTTGAGCCTCCGATTCGCAAATTATGGTCATTCTCGCATCTTAAAATAATTTATTTATTATTTGGGGGTCCTCGCATCTTATGCGAATCGCATCTTAAGATCTCGCATCTTACGAGACCCTACTGTATAAATAAATAAATGTAATACATATATATATATATATATATATATATATATATTATATATACTGTATATATATATATATTATAAATATATCAATGTATTTATTTATTACAATATTGGATGAAGAAATCGCGTCGACTAAACTTATATACAGTATACCGTCCGTACCATTCAAGTCGGCTGTCATATTGGTGCACGCCTATAAGAGAAATATTTCCCCAAGTATTTCAATCACCCCCCTCATCAATAGTCGAATAATTCATCTATTAGCGGTATTTATTTATTTATTTGTATATATCAATTTATCTATATCATCAGACTCCAAGGCCTCGTTGACTTTCGTTTTGTGTATATCGTCCCTGCCATTTGGTTCGACAGTCCTGTCGATCACGTCTATAAGAACAATATTTATCGTATTATATTTCCTTTCCTCAGTATTCCAATAATTCGTCTATCAGTGGTATCTATTTGTATCTATCAATATATCTTAACGTATTGGATCCAGAAAACCCGAAAATATAGTTTATACATATCGTCCCTCCCATTTGGATCCGCTGTCATGTCTATCACATCTATAAAAACATTATATAGGCCCTATCGTATCTAACATTTATTTTCCTCAATATTCCAGAAATTTTGTCTATCAGTGGTAATTATTTGTATCTTCTCTATTGGATCCAGAAAACTCTAATAAATAGTGTATAGATATCGTCCCTCCCATTTGGTTCGGTGGGTGTCATGTGTTCCGGGCCTGTAAACAAAGTGTCGGGAGTGGTGGATATTTCCCTGGCCTCCCTGTGACCCCACACGACACCCCAGGTCACTCACGCACCTGGATGACCTCGTTTCCGGGAGTTGAGGGGGTCAGGTGGTGGTGGTGATCAGGTGAGTGGAGGTAAGGTGGGTGGGGGTCGAGGTCTGGTGGTGGGGGTGGGGGTCTGGTGGGGATGGGGGTCAGACAGTGGTGGTGGTCAGGTGGGGGTGGGGGTCAGGTTTTGTTGTGGCTATACTAATTTCTTGTTATGGTACGTTATGTAAAAATATGAAACTACTATACCCTGTTCCAAATAAGTAGTCCAGAAATCGTGAACCTTTACCTCTAACTCAAAAAGGGCTAGAGCAAATGGGCTTTAAATTTCCACTCCTCTTTCCCGGCTGAGCCTTTCCAAATGGTAGAAATATTAGCTCGATTGCTCTAGTTGTTTGTGAGTTATAGATTAATGTTCAAGAGTTTTTGCCTACTTATTTGGAACAGGGTATAGACAAATGTGTACATTTTTTGGTAGAAAAATTTACCGGCCAAAGGCCGGTTACTCCCAAATTTCAGGCTTGCTATCACTCACCAGGAAAAAAATTGTCACGTAAGTGGCACGAAAGGTCATAATTATTGACAAATAAATGGGGCAAAAGGCCTTAAAATCGCCAAACTAATGGGACGAACGTCTTAAAATCTCATAACTAATGGGGCTCAACATGATGGAGAAGGGAAGCCAGAAAAACGAGGTGTTCACATTATGTATGACCACGACTGTACACTCGGATACCATAGTCTCTAGCCCACTCATAAATATTCGTGGACTTTAACTATTTCTAATTATGGAAGTATATCTCTGGAAACAAATTTATTTATATAATTTTCTATGCATCAACTATGAAACTATATATACTATTTATTGAAGAGCAAGCTGTATCCGAAAATCAATCCAGATAGTTATAATTGCATACATAAAAACATAGGGAGTCCAGGAATTCTTACGAGTGGGCTAAAGACTGTTATCCGAGTGTACAGTCGGCCTAATAAGTGATGTCTCGGCACCAATTATGTTTTGATCAATAATGGGTATCAGCAATATTTACACATGATTTCTTCTTGTTGAGTGAGACATACAAACATGTTCCTACACTCTTACCCACCCTATCCAACATCTGACAGACATTAATACAGCACAGAGCGAGCCAAACGTAAGGACAACTTTTACCTCCAGGGGTCAAGGTCAGAGGAATGAGTGTTCAGGGGAGTGATTTTGTGTTTTTCTGGAACCCTTTCTCCCTCTTGCTTAGTTCCATTATTTATGAGATTTTAAGACGTTCGCCCCATTTGTTTGGCGATTTATGGTAGCTAAAAGGATTAATTGAGATAATTTGTAGCCTTTTAACCCCTCCAACCCGGATGGGCTCTTGAACGCCCATAACAAACTCTGCCCGCGCAACCCGGATGGCCTCTTGTATGCCCCTTGCTTGCATGCTTGCTTTTCGAAAGCCGCGCGTAAATTTTGGTATCATGGGACGGTAGGTGGCGCCACCCGGCGTAAACGACGCCACAACAACAGTATCTACCCCGACGCCATCATGGACAGTACGCCAAATAGTGATTCCGCCGTGTCCGACATCGTGCTTCCTACGACGCCCTTGCTAGTTCGTCGCGCCTTACCCCGACGCCATCGCCTAAATGTGTTATCTCCCGGAGGTATTGAGACGACTTTGAGACTTTATGAGCGAGCTGATGCCAAGCATATTGTTGATGATTTAGTCAGTGACGACTCGAGTAATTATAAGTCGAGTGATTATGGCCATCAGAGTGAGAAAGAAGAGCAATTCCTGGGATTTGCGAGAGAATTTGACAGTGATGAGAGTGATGTAGGTGATGTACCATTTATTGAGGAAGCTGGTTTACCTAAAGACAGTGAACTTGGGAGAGTAAGTGAGTGGGAGAGTTCAAGGTCACTCACCAAATTTCGCATAAGTGACACGACTCCAAGCCCTTCCCCAGGTAAATCGCCTTTCAAGCTACATTTGTATAAGCAAAAAATACTTAAGAAGGCGGCCGCGGCAGCTAGGGAACAAGCAAAAATACTTGGTGAGGATGAGGCTGTGAGTGAGGGTCAGCGTGGTGACCCTTCTCGACCGCCATTGTCTCCCTTATCTACCCACGCCACCCAAGATGACCCGGATGCCCCGCATTCTTCCCCACCACCCCCACCATTGCCAAGGGTTGAGGACCCCCCACTTTCGGCCTATTTGCCTCCTAGGTCCCCCGACAGGAGACATACTGTTGCCGAAAAGGGGAAAGGTAGAAAATATACTAAGAAAATTAAGAAAAGTAAGAGAGTTTTGTTCGAGGCTCCCGCGGCGGTGTCCACCCCGGCCGGCCCCAGCCATACGTCCCCGCAACTGTCCCCGCAACTTTCCCCACGGTCCTCCCCACCTCTCCCGCCTTCAACATGTCTTCCTGCAGAAGTCTTTGAGCTCGCATCACCAATACCTGGGCCTAGTGAAAGTGAATCATTGCTTTCTGTCACTCGTCGCAGGCCAAGGAGCCCGGGACCTCGGGGGGACACAGCCTCACCTGCCACTCCTTCCCCACCTCGCCCACCCGCACGCCGCCCACGCATCACTGGTTCCCCGCCAGATTATGTGGGGGACACTGATGATGAAGGGCACCTCTCTGAAGACTCTGGCCATGATTACATAGGTCCACCGTCAGGGCAAGATGACCACTCTGACGATGAATATATGGACATCGACGACCCTCGACCCACCCGCTTGGCCCGGCGTCGTGCTGCCCGTCTTGCTGCCCGCCGCCCTGGCCGACGCTCTCGCCGCCCTAGGGCGCGCGCCTCCCGAGTTGGCCGTGGGCGTGCTGGGCCACCAGCTGGAGCTCCTCGTCAGCGTAGACAAGACCCATTCTACGTTTTTCAGTGGTAAGACGTAGTTGATGGGGATGGATACAACCCTGATGTGTCAGCTTTTGATGAGGTACTGGAGGGTTCAGGCATTACCCCCAATTTTCCTGCAGGCCCCAATGCTCCACCACACAAACTATTTGAGGCATTCTTTGATGAGGAGGTGGTAGGCTATGTTGTCAAAGAGACAAATAAGCAGCACCAATACCAGGTCCACTTTTTGGGCAAGGTGACCAAGGGCCACATGAGGAAGTGGACCCCAGTGACTCATAAAGAATTCATGGTGTTCCTGGCACTCGCCATGCTAATGCCTCATGTCAAGAAGCATAGGTTGCCTGACTATTGGATCACCAATGATCTGATTTCCACCCCTGCCTTCGGGAAATATATGGCTCGCGACCGGTACCTTGATATCCTCGCAGCGCTCCATCTTGTCACCAACCTTGACGTCCACCTCCCAGACAAGCTGTGGAAGATTAGGACGTTGTATGAGATGATGCGAGAACGCTTCACCTCCTACTTCAAGCCCTTCCGCAAGGTCGTCATTGACGAGTCTCTTGTGCTGTTCCGGGGAAAACTCAGCTTCCGGCAGTACATCCCCTCAAAAAGACATCGCTTTGGCATAAAATTCTTTGTGCTGTGCGACTGCCAAACTGGCTATGTCCTGGACTTCCTGGTCTACAGTGGGAAGGAAGGGGACTTGCTTGTGGACCCCCTCATTGGCTTTGGCGGAGCAGTGGTGCAAGCCATGATGGACCGCTACTTCAATAAGAATCACGTCCTCTACACGGACAATTATTACACGTCCCCCACTCTCTCACAGTACCTGCATGAGCGCAAGACGGGGACTGTAGGCACAGTACGAGGGAAAAGGAAGGGCATGCCACCTTTCCCTCCAAAGACCAAAAAAGGTGATGTCTTCAAGAAGAAGTCGGGGCCCATTCTGGCTATCCACTGGCACGACCAGCGGAAGGTCAACCTCCTGAGCACTATCCACAAGGGGGAAATGGTGGAGACTGGCAAGGTGGATCGCCGCACCCAGGCCAGGGTGACCAAGCCCGATGCTGTCCTGGACTACAACATCAACATGAGGCTGGTGGACAAGTCCGACATGCAGATAGGCTTCATTGACTGCCTGCGTACCTCGTGCAGATGGTACAAAAAGTTCTTTCTGCATATGGTGGACATGTCAGTTCTGAATGCCTACAATACAGTATATACAGGCTTCGGAATGAGAACCCACCCCTGAAGTTCAATAGCCTGCGGAGGTTCCAAAAGCAGGTGTTGACGGAGCTCCTGGAGAAGTATGCTACGCCACAGAGGGCAGTGGCACATCCTGGGCCCGCCGTTCTCGACCGCTTGCAGTCTGGTCCATACTTGCTTAGGCACAGGCTTGGTTTCCTGCCTCAGAATGCATCAGGAAGAACACAGCAGAAGCGGTGCCATGTCTGCTACAACAGCAGGGTGAGGCCGAACCCAGGTAAAAAGTCAACCATGGAGTGTGTGGCGTGCAAGGTGGCACTCTGTGCTGTAGAGTGCTTCTTTGATTACCACTCCAAGCTGGAGTTCTAATAATCATACTGAAATTGCCAAGTAAAATGACAATATGTACACTATAATTATATATAGGCAAAAAGTGGAAGAAACCAATTTATTATAATACAAAAGTCAAGTATTATGAGAAAATTGATACAAATACAATTCCACCATAATAATATGTGAAAGTGACACATATGTATATACCAAGTGACATTCATATGATTAGAACCTATAGAAATATAGAAATCAGTGAAAAAAGACACAATAAATTGTATATAAAACGTTTACAAATCATATAACTAAGTGAAAGTGACACAAGACCTAAGATTTGATGGCCAAAGTATAATAAATACCTGTGATAACGAATAATCAGTGCCTAATACAACAATAACCTACCTCAATTACTAATAAAATGTACGGTATCGAGTGAAAATGAGCATTATCAGTGACAGTGACACTCTCTAAAGCATATTTGTCAAAGTGAAAGTGACACAAGACCTAATATTTGATGGCCAAAGTATAATAAACACCTGTGATAACGAATAATCAGTGCCTAATACAACAATAACCTACCTCAATTACTAATAAAATGTACGGTATCGAGTGAAAATGAGCATTATCAGTGACAGTGACACTCTCTAAAGCATATTTGTCAAAGTGAAAGTGACACAAGACCTAATATTTGATGGCCAAAGTATAATAAACACCTGTGATAACGAATAATCAGTGCCTAATACAACAATAACCTACCTCAATTACTAATAAAATGTACGGTATCGAGTGAAAATTAGCAATATCAGTGACAGTGATACCCTAATAAACATATTTTATATAATTGGCCTCAAAATAACTAGAAAATATCAAATAAACATCACATTCTCAATATCAAACACTAAAAGCGTCTAAGGGAGATAAATACTTTGGCGCGGCGAGCGGCTAGGTGCGTCGTAGCCATGGCCGGGCCGACGCTTTCGAACGCGGGAGGAATTTACCGCATAAAAAAGCACTCGTCTTCCCACGCTCACCATTATGCAACCAGAGGGGCTAGAGACCTCTACTCAACGCCATTCGACAGAGGAAGGTTTGTGGAACATTATTCTTTTTTATTCACAACATTACATGCCATATTCATTCACTTACAGAGTAGTTAACATAGGCCAAAAATCGTCAAAACCCCCGGTACAGCAGCACAGTCGCGAGCTATAGCCCCCGGGGCTGGAGGGTTAATGGTTAGATGCCACTTCTTAATCTTAATAAAATCATGTAATAGTTGCCAGAATATAATGAAAAGGACGTCACCGGTACTGAGTGGGTTAATTATCTCAAAGTTTCAAGCAGTATTTCAAGAAGTATTTTTCGGTAGTTATGATTTGTGTGGCTTGTAGACTATTGTTTAGTTGTGATTATTATTTTCTAGTTTCCTCCCCAGACCTCCTTCAAGCTTAAAAATCAACCCCTAGTCCCCCTCTCTAGGTAAATGTGTACATTTTTCGGTAGAAAAATGTCCCGGCCAAAGGCCGGTTCCTTCTAACATGTGTTTGTAAATTTCATTAATCGATTTTAGGAGTAGAGTTGGTTGTTGGAAGGAACATAATAATTACAGGCTTGCTATCGCTTGCCAGGAAACAAATACACACGTAAATGGCACGAAAGCTCCTAATATTGACTAATAAATGAGGTGAAAGGTCTTAAAATCGCTAAACTAAAGGGCCGAACGTCTTATAATCTCAAAACTAGTGGGGCTAAACATTAGGGAGAAAGGGCTCAAGAAAAAACGGTCTGTCTCCCCTTAATGGCGTGGAGGAGGTGTCACATGGGGGCCTTTCATTCTCAATTGTCCATGGCCAACATTTCTTCGGCAACATTTCTAGTACCTGTATTATTATTGTATCGGCAACTAGAGAAGATAAATTTGTTCATTTTTTCGGTAGAAAAAGTGTCCCTCTTGACATTTCAAGCTCGCTACCGCTCGCCTAAACAGCACGAAAGGTCTTAATATTAACACAAAAATGGAGCGAATGGTTTTAAATTCGTCAAACTGATGAGTATGAACGTCTTCAAATCTCATAACTAGTGGGGCTAATCATGAGGGAGTAGGGGGTCCAGAATACCTCCCAATAAAGTATATTATTATAGGTGGCATTATTAATATTAAAGTATATTTCAGTAATTACCAGATCAGAGTTGTGAAGAAAAAAATATTGCGAGAACAAATATTGGTAGGATACGCTTTCTGTGCTGTACCCAATTGACTACCTACGAGTTTCAGGCTATAAGGAAGTTGGAGTTTTTTACATTGATATGCAGAATTACCAGCTATAATGCGGTTGTACGACATATATAAATACATACAACTAAATTCAACATATGTTTTATCCATTAGACATCTACTTTATTATTGTATTTCTGTTTAATATCAATGTTTACCGCACCAACTTCCTTATAGCCGGAAACTCGCAAGTGGTCAATTATCGTGCTTGCGTGACCTCCAACACACAGCTCTGGTGATTGGTTTGGTCGTTTAAGGGGACGGTATCTTACTTATATTTCTATTTTCCATTATTACCGATATATTCAGTATACTGTATTTGTTTCTGTTTGATCCCTAGACTTCTATCAAGCTTAAATAATAAAACAAAAAACATCCCAACGATCCCCTTCGAGATAAATTTGTACATATTTTTGGTAGAAAAATGTATCGGTCTAAGGCCGGCTCCTCCTATATTATAGGCTCGCTTTCGCTCGCCAAGAACAAAATCGACACCTAAATGGCACAGCAGGTCTTTATTGAAAAAAAAAAAAAAAAAAAAAAACTCTTAACATTTGAAAACTAATGGCGTTAACCCGGGAGCTGCGGGAAGACTCTTAAGAGTTCCCCCGGCGGACTGCGGGAAGACTCTCTGGAGTAAGTAAAACTAAAAATCAACTTTTTACATCGAAAAAAAAATGTTTTTTTTATTTTTTTTTATTTTTTTATTTTTTTTTGGCCCCTGGGCCATGCAAAATCTCAGTCCTCTACCTCCCCTCCTTCCCCACTTTCCTCCTATTCCTCAGTTATCACCTATTTTCCCTATTATTCCCTTATTCTGAGGTATATTTTCGTGCTAACATTAGCGAGTTGCAAGCAGGGTGTTGTCATCACTGATGGCCATCGAGTGCAAGAGAGAGAGAGAGAGAGTATCGATCGACTGTGTCGCAGTGGCCTTGGGGAAAATGGGCGGGAAGGTAGCTTGCCTCACCCATACATTATACAACTCGCGGGCTATATCTCCGATTTTGACCATCCAAACGCTGTTTTCACTCGTTTTATTGTTGTTTCAGGTTAATACCTTTATAATCAACCCATAATAGGCGCATATGGATAATTATTAATGCTATTAATGGTACAATGAATATTTTAGTGACGAAAAACCTCAAATACGTCAGCACAGGGGGAGGTTTTCAATTACCCCCGTGCGCACTTCAGAGGTTAAACAAAGAAGAAGGATGTTTAGGAAAAAAACTAAAAAACAACGATAGATCCTCTTAATACAAGATATGGTTCAGTTGTGCGTAAAATGATTTTATTAATAGTGATCAAAATATCGGAGAGCTGTTTGAAATTATTGCAACGAAAATATAAAGTAGTTGTATTTAATAGAATATCCATGTAAAAAGTGTGTGTGTGTGTGTGTGTGGAGGGGGGGAGGTTGATGCTTCGTAAAAAAAAAAAAAAATATATTAGATCATTACCGCATCTTGCTCCTTTTCTCTTGTAGGCCTGTAGTAATGTGGGATTATTGAAAATGACAGATTTTCGCATAATAGCTTATCAAGTAGCTATGTTGTGTTTAGTGAAATATGTTAATATTCAGCACCTTGTAGCCTTCAATTGTTTAATTTATCACAAGCATGTAAAACCTTGTGAGGTTTATTTTAAACTATACAAATATGATATTCATTATCTATAAATCAGCTTATATTTCTCTATCTCTTCCTCTTTCTATCTATACATTGATTAATTTATATATTTCCTAGTAATTGAACATATGCTGTGCGGTTTGTTACGTGTACGAAAAATCCCTTTTGATTTATATGTTAACACCATTTCTTTGTCTAAAATAAAAATAATATGTTACGTAATACCGATGCCCTTTTTGAGTCGCCTGGCTGTCGAAGGTACGCCATGTGAGTTTTTGATTGCGTGTCTAAAGAGAGAGAGAGATAGAGATGACAACAACTAAATAATAATGATCGGCTTCTCAAAGTCTACCCTCGTGACCATAGAAAACGAAATACCCATAATAAAACTCTAGACCGGAAATAGGTCTTATATGTATTTGTATGTATTGTATTAATAAATGATCTTCTCAATTGTACCTCCAGTCCTATCTATTCATATGCTGACGACTCTACCTTACACTATTCAACTCAAAGCTTCGTGTGATGAAGCCATAGAACACTTATCTTCTGATCTAACAACCATATAAAGTTGTGGCAGATGCTTCCAAAACCCAATTTCTCCATTTATCTACCTTTTAAGAACTTCCAGAGGACTATCCCTTTTTATTCAACAATACAAAAATCAACCCTTCATCTTCTCTGATCAGTATTCTCGGTATCTCTTTTTCCTCTGATCTCTCTTGGAAAGACCATATTACTAAAACGGCTTCCCAGAAGCTAGGTGTGCTCAACCGCCTCAGGGGGTTCTTTACCCCTGCACAGCTTCTTGCTCTGTACATGGGCACAGTGCGTCCATGTATTGAATATTGTTCGCATGTGTGGGGAAAGATTCTCTCACTCAGCACTTCTAGGCAAAGTAGGAAAGAAATCCATCCATCTTATTAACTCCCGTCCACTCACCGATTCTCTGTAATCTCTCTCTCTCTTCGCCACAATGTTGCATCTCTCTCGCTAATCTATCGCTATTACAATAATCAGTGTTCCTCAGAGCTCTCTGTGTATACCAACCCCTCTACGTAGGGTACGTAGCACCCGTCTTGCAACACAATCCCACCCCTACTCTGTGCAAGTCTCCAACCCAAGAGTGAAACGATACCCCCAATGTTTCTTCTGTTCAATAGCTGAGCTCTGGAACTCTCTCCCTCAATCCATCTTTCCCTCATCCTATGACTTAAATTGCTTTAAACTCCATGTGTCCAGACATTCCTTGATTTAGGCCCTGCACTCTTTCAACTCTGGGGGAGGCACTCGTCACAGGCAGGTTTGCCTTTTGTCTCCCTCATCCACATAGAAAAAAAAAGAGTAGAGAGTTTAGGAGTAAGAGAAAGAAGGGGAGGGGGTGGAGAAGATTACATCAAAGGAGAGGAGGGAGCTTAGGAGTAGGAGGAATAGGAAGAGGAGGAGGGGGTGGACACAAGTTTATATAAAAGGAGAGGGAGGAGTTTTGGAGGAAGAGGCAGAGGGGGTGGGGTGGACAAGAGGTTATATAAGAGGAGAGGAGGGAGTTTAGGAAGAGGAAAAGGAGGAGGGGGTGGACACGAGTATATATTGTTACGGCTGAATCGGCAATACATATTCGGGATTCTTGATCGTAGGACAGAAATGGCTTATGTGACAACGACACGCTCGATTCCAGTCCCAAAATACTATATGCTCCAGACAACAAAAGCACCAACGCCCTACAGAGTTATCGTCTATGGTAACGAGGTACCTTAACTCGGCGAAAGTGTACAACAGGGGTAGGCTATGAGGCTAAACTCCCTCAGACATTTATAGGTTACGTTATTACTAAAGAAATGCAATACTCAAGAAACTACGTTAATATTAAGCCTCTAATAATGTAGAATAGAAGCAGGCTAAAGGTATGACAGTGAAATGCTAAATGACAAATGTACACGCCTACTTGAAAGCGCGTGCACTAGAATAACTGTCCCCTACTAACATGCACTAGCATGTAGCATACAAGATGTTCATGATCCAGTAGATACCTAATAATACACATGGAAGGAACATAAATAGTAGTCACTTATTATAATAATGAATCTATACTTGGAATAACTAAAAGGTTGCAGGCAACAGTACTGCGCCGGTAGCCTACTACCGCATAGGCTACTTCGCTTCTCTCACTCTGTCTCCCCTCTGAGTCCGTATGCGCCCTACGCAACGGAACTCCGGACACAGCAGCAAAACGACAGTGCAGTTAATTGATACATGAAAGTATTAATAGTGTTGTCTTGTGTGTGAGTAATGTGTATTGTAAAGTGTTATATACATAAACTTAAAGAGAGCTGCAATGCATAGTAAAATAAAGATATCACCCACTCATCATCCCCATGTGTTCTAGCTAGCAGGCCAAGTCACAGGAACAACGAGTCCCAGCACCGAAAGCGAGAACCCAGGAAAAGACTGCAGAGAACACAAGGACAGATAAATTACGTTACTCTACTATACCGGCACTACGAGCGAGCTGTAGTCTCTGGTACTGCACTCGCTCCTGGCTCGGTAGGCAAATCAAGGCTAAGTCCTCGCCCCTCTACAGACAACTCCTGGGCATGGTCGGGCTCTTACACATGGCACTAGTCTAGTCACAAATTGGATGATGAGCTGGGCATATAACTCGTGAACATGTAGAACGTTCACCAACTATCCTCATCAAGAAGATCGCTGTTCACATTAACCCCTTAAATCTAATACATGTAAATATATGCTTGTCCTAAGAGTAATACGAGAGGTGAGTGCTGAAACTCCTTTAGGACCTCAAGGGAAGGGTATGCATTTAAATAGAGAGAAGAATGAAATGAGAGTAATGTCGTCAGAGAGAAAGAGTGCAACCGTGAGAAATTGGGAGAGAGGGCAAGGGATGTTAGAATCTCAAAGGTTCTAGGCAACCTGATCATGGAACACACAGCGAGCCTCCAGGCAATGTGCAGTACGACAACATGGGCAACCCAGGCAGCATATGCAGGCGGCAATGGACTACCAACCCTGTCGCACCTAGCTATAAGCGCAGGGCTGCCAACCGGTCCATACGTCTGGCAACCACCCCCCCGGCAGCGCGGCGCATTGCTACCCTCTCGCTCTGAAGTCTAACTCACTCTCTCTCTCTGAATTCCTATTGTCTTATCTATCAACTTCTCTATTGATACTACATATTAAATGGAAGGTCTCGACATGGCTTAAAACAAAACCCACCACTGGTTAGCACATGATGAGACCTTTGCAGAGATACAAAGAACATAGTTATACGTTGTCACACTCAATATAAGCAGCCAGCACGGCACAGCGGCACAGCGGCACCGCGGCGGCACAGTGGAGTACCAAGGAGTACAATCAGGTTAAGTTGCCACGCACTGGGTGCGTCACAGCCCCCCCAAGATTTTAGATAATCGACCTTAGAAGCATTATCAAAATCTGACAGGCAACCAACCGACCTGCTACCCTTAGCTGCCACTAATTGCAAAAGGTGCACAACAACTGAAGTGTGAATTATACATAAAACACAATATCGCATGCATCATGCTACAACAATAAAGACTTACAAAACTAAAAAAAAAAAATCTCGTTTATTTTATTGTTTTATAATCTTTTTGGACGGCGTTATGATAGCCTAATTTTACTCCTGCTCAACCCACACACCGTGCACGACTATCCTGGATCATCAACCCTTGATAGACAATCTGCTATCACGTTCTCACTCCCGGCAATATGCTGAATGTTGAGATTATACTCTTGGAGCATTAGGGACCACCTGGTCAACCGCATATTCCGATTGTGAAACTGATTTAGGAATTTCAAGGGATGATGGTCCGTATAAATCGTCACTACCGGGCCGTAGGCTGGAACATAAACTTCGAAATGTTTGAGCGACAAAACGATAGCAAGAAGCTCCTTCTCTATAGTAGAGTAATTCCTTTGTGCCGAATTAAACTTGCGAGAAAAGAAGCTCACTGGGTGTTCCAAGCCCTCGGAATCAGTCTGCAGTAACACTGCCCCGGCACCCACACCGCTGGCATCAGTCGCCAGCTGAAAACTCCTGGAGAAGTCTGGGGCTCTCAAAATCGGATGTGTACACAGCAGGTGCTTGACTAGGTCGAAAGCCCTCTGACACTCCGCAGCCCAACAGAACTTCACTGACTTAGACAGTAGATCAGTTAACGGTGCTAAGACAGTAGAGTATCCCCGGATGAAGCGCCTATAATAGCCTATCATACCTAGGAACCGCATGACCTGGCGCTTAGTGGTGGGCCTGGGAAACATATTGATAGCCTGTATCTTGCTCAGGGGGGGGCACACCCGGCCTAACCCGACCACGAAGCCAAGATACTGCACAGTAGCCTTTACAAACTCGCACTTCCTCAGGTTCACCACCAGCCCAGCATCGTGCAACTTCCCAAACAGGGTCTCTAAGTGCCTTAGGTGATTTTCAAAATTGTCATCATACACTATCACGTCATCAAGGTAGACCGTGCAGTTAGGGATTTCGTCACAAATATCGTTCATCAGGTTCTGAAACGTGGCAGGTGCGTTCTTAAGCCCATAAGGCATTACGTTACATTGGTAGGTCTTGCCATCTACCACAAAACCACAAACTTGCTTAGCTCGGTCCGACAGGGGTACTTGCCAGTAGCCTTTTACAAGATCAATTTTAGTAAGGTACTTTGCATTCCCTATCTTGTCCACGCTGTCGTCAACTCGAGGCAAAGGGTAAGGGTTGGTAGTGGTCAAGCCATTTAGCCTACGAAAATCTATGCAGAACCGCACCTTGCCGTCAGGTTTTGGCTGCAACGTGACGGGTGATGTCCACTTCACATAACCTTCAGTGATCATCCCTCTCTCAACCATGTACTTTAACTCCTCCCGTAAAGCTGGCAACTTTACCGGGGGCACACGGTAGGGCACTGACTTGAAGGGCACATTATCACCGACGTCCACGTCGTGCGTTACCTGAGTAGTGAGACCTGGGTGTTCGGCGAAAACAGAGGGGTATGACCTGAACAGGCCTAGGACAGCAGCACCCTGGTGCTCAGGCAGGTGACTTACAGCTTGCCTAGCCTCTTGTTCAGTATTCCCCGCCCACTGTTCCGCGGAAATGACACAGTCCCAGCTATCCTCCTCAGCAGCATGACTGTCCCCACCTCCTTCTCCACCCTGGCCGCTGCAGGCCAGCACAGGGACAGTGAGAGGCTCTGAGGGGCGTCTCACATACTCTTTCATGAGGTTAACATGACATAACTGATGTTTTTTTCTACGGTCAGGTGTTGCAACGAGATAATCAAGGTCGGACAGTTTCTTAGCCACCACATACGGCCCAATAAACTTGGCAGAAAGGGGGTGTCCAGGCAAAGGTAAAAGCAACATTACCTCCTGACCCACCGAAAACTCCCGAAGCTTAACCTTGGCGTCATACTGGTGCTTCATGACCGCCTGTGCATTAACCAAGTTATTACCTGCCGCTGCCATGCAACCTATAAGTCTCTCCCGGCTCTCAAGGATATATTTAAGTACAGACCCCGGCTTCTCTTCGCCCTCCCAGATCTCTTTCACCATACTTAAAGGTCTTCTCACATTATGGCCAAAGACTAGTTGATTTGGACTGAACCCCAGGCTCTCTCCTGGGACTTCACGTGCAGCGAACAGAACATACGGCAGACCCAAATCCCAATCAGTGTCATGTTCTGCACAGTAACAGCGTAGCATACTCTTCAGGGTCGAGTGCCACCGCTCCAAGACTCCCTGACTCTCGGAATGGTAGGCTGACAACACTACAGAACATATACCGTGCAACTGAAGGGTTTGCTTGAACAATTTGGATGTAAAATTGCTCCCCTGGTCTGACTGCACCTCACGTGGAAATCCATAACGGGAACAGAACAATAATAAGTTTTTAACAACTGCCTTTGCCGAGCCGTTTCTCATGGGGTATGCGTCCGGGTATCTCGTAGCCACATCCATGATTGTCAACAGGAATTTATTGCCACTACTAGTAGGTGGGAAAGGGCCAACCAAATCTACTACAACTTTGCTGAACGGAGGCCCGGTGACAGGTATGGGAAACAAAGGTGCCTTCGGGATTGTCTGGTTAGGCTTCCCCGTTGTCTGGCAGGTCGCACACCCAGCCACCCATGCACAGACATCAGCCTTGACCCCAGGCCACCAGAAAAACCTGCCCAATGCCGCCAATGTTTTTGTTACCCCCAAATGACCCGCCACCGGCACATCATGCGCCAGACACAATAAGGACTCTCTATACTTATTTGGAACAACCACCTGGTCTACTACCCTCGCACCGCCCTCCCACTTCGATTTTGGGTCTAGAAATCTGCGGTACAATATCCTGTTGAGCCTAAAGAAATCTCCCGGCTTCGCATCCCCATCTTCCTCCAACTCTATGGCACCATTGCTATAACGAGCTAGGCTAGCGTCTTGCAGCTGCTGCTCACTAATGTCCCTGGGCGTCAATGCATCAAGATGGTTTTGTAATAAGACATTACCCCGGCTAGTAGGCTCTACTGCCTTAGTGGCTCTCGCTACAGCTCTTGCCTCACGCGAAGTCTTACCCAACTCTGCCTTGTTACACACCATATCTGGGCCAGAGTCAACTCCCGTGTTTATTATAGGTCCAAGTACCGAATCACCGAGAAGTGCAGCAGAATCAATGTCCCTTTTCCTGCCCTTAGCAACCTTCTCCTGATCCTTCCTCCACTGTCCCCGAGGTTGAGTGCTAGGCTGTGCAGGAGCCGCAGAGCGAGATCGGGTTACCACACAGGCCATCTCATCCTGTTGGCACCTCCCAACCCATTCCCGATTCTCACCATCCACGTCGGCCGCCCTCTCGGCAACGACTAAGGGTGGAGTCCCGGAAGTGGGCACCGCAAAGTCGTTGCCGAGAAGAAGGTCGACGCCCTCAACTGGCAAACATTCAACGATCCCTACATCCAGCTCCCTGCACACCTCTCCCACTCTCAACTCCAACCTCACAAGTGGGTATGACCTCGTAGCATTTATACCCTGCACCACAACAATTCTGGCCGCATTTATCGGTTTCCCTGTGAAGTTCCTCAACAAAGTTTGCGAAGCCCCCGTATCCCTCAGCAAGTCAACCCTCCGTAGTTCACTCCCCCAGCTCACAAACCCGTGTCCCCGATGGCTACAGAAAGTGTCCGGACAGGTGTCGAGCCTTCCCGTACGCTTCTTACCGCGTGTGCCTCAGCTGCTGACAACCTACCCCGGGCAGTTGCTGCAGCCTTCAGAGACACACCGATACTGTGAACCAATGACACCGGCTTAGCGGGAGTGTTACTAGGGCACTCACGTGAATAATGGCCTAGCTTCTGACATTTGTAACATTTCACATCCCCAATGGCTTCTTCCCTTGTGCGGGCGAAGAAGGGGCCTGACCTTTTAGTAAACGGGAGAGGCTTGTGTTTGTAGGTGTCATTAGGTGCAATGCATTTAGTGTGGTTATGTGTGTCATAGGATTTGTTATTATCGAAAACTCTGGGTGGGTGGGGTATAGCGCCCCTTCTGCCCTGACTCAGCCCTCTGAGCGGCACCGCAACCACGAATCAATGATAATCTGAGGTCTGCCATCTTGGCAGCCTCCTCTACTGTCTTGGGACATTTTTCCTTAATGTTCAGCGTTAGATCGGTTCCAGTACATTTGTAAAACTGTTCCAGATAGAAAAGTTGCTTAATTTCCTCAGCCGACTCTGCGTGGCTCGGACCGAAACCAGTTATTACCTGCATCTGTTAAGTCCCGTGCGTGCTCCATAAAACTGACGTCGCTCTTCTTATTCACGCCACGGAACTTCAATCTATAAGTTTCGGGTTGCAGTTCGTAGGCCCGGAGCACAGCCTCCTTCACCAGTCCATACACTACACTCTCGTCCAGTGACAGTGCATCGTAGGCTTTCAACCCCCTTACCCACTAGACGTGATGAAACTAATGCTGCCCATTTAACCTCCGGCCAGTCATACTCACGACACTTCTTTTCGAAACGAGCAAAAAACTCAGTCACTGCTGTCTCATCAAATGCGGGTACTAACTTAATTAAATGCGAAAGTGAGTCTGTAACCCGGTGCCCACCACCGAGATGACGCCCCGTGGTCTCTACTCTAGACTTCTCGACATCCATTTCAGCCTGGTACCTGGTTGCATCCTGATTGGCTTGGATTCTAGCAACCTCTATGCGTTCTATACTAGCCTGTTGTATCTGAGTCTCCTGCAGCTTAAACTTAGCTAGTTCTAGCTGAAATAACATCTCAGGAGACAGGCCTGGGGGGGGAGAGCACAAAATGGGGGATCCACACCGAGGCGTGTTTACGGGTAAGCCAGCTTGCCCTTGAGAACCCTCCTGCTGCATCGTGCTAAGACTCGCTGGCTGAGGGCCCAGCTCAGGGGTAGAGTGGAATGGAGGCTTGGAGGGAACCCCCCAAGACCCCACTCCACCCACCGCCCCATCGCCATCACCCAACAAACATGCCACCAAATTCTTCTTGGGCCAACTGTCAGGACAGTCCCGCCCCAAAACCGTGGCTAAACAGCGAAGACCGTAACAATCAATAGCCTGCAGGCGCTGTTCGGTCAAAGGTGTCTGCAAAAATGCCCGGGCATCCCTCTCTCCACTTATAACACTCCCCTCCCTAAACATCTGTTGTACTTGCTGGTTACTAGGCTGTACCGTGTTATCCTCCCCCGTAAATGATGAGTCATTAGACATAGTGCTGGTTATACAATTGCTGTTCATAAAAAAAAAGAAGTGCTTATTACTAATTGCAGTCTCGACTCACAAAATGTTAAAGATGCTTGAATGACTCTACTCTAGACACCCCCAACGAAACAATCTGCAAGTCCACCAATACAATAATGACACAATAAAAATTCCTCCAATATGCAAGAAAATTCTAGCCAGCTCTACTAGGTAGCATAGAATAGTTCTCCAAAAAACATGTGATAGGATACTACTGAATCTTGTGCAAGGTCGCCATTTTGTTACGGCTGGATCGGCAATACATATTCGGGATTCTTGATCGTAGGACAGAAATGGCTTATGTGACAACGACACGCTCGATTCCAGTCCCAAATACTATATGCTCCAGACAACAAAAGCACCAACGCCCTACAGAGTTATCGTCTATGGTAACGAGGTACCTTAACTCGGCGAAAGTGTACAACAGGGGTAGGCTATGAGGCTAAACTCCCTCAGACATTTATAGGTTACGTTATTACTAAAGAAATGCAATACTCAAGAAACTACGTTAATATTAAGCCTCTAATAATGTAGAATAGAAGCAGGCTAAAGGTATGACAGTGAAATGCTAAATGACAAATGTACACGCCTACTTGAAAGCGCGTGCACTAGAATAACTGTCCCCTACTAACATGCACTAGCATGTAGCATACAAGATGTTCATGATCCAGTAGATACCTAATAATACACATGGAAGGAACATAAATAGTAGTCACTTATTATAATAATGAATCTATACTTGGAATAACTAAAAGGTTGCAGGCAACAGTACTGCGCCGGTAGCCTACTACCGCATAGGCTACTTCGCTTCTCTCACTCTGTCTCCCCTCTGAGTCCGTATGCGCCCTACGCAACGGAACTCCGGACACAGCAGCAAAACGACAGTGCAGTTAATTGATACATGAAAGTATTAATAGTGTTGTCTTGTGTGTGAGTAATGTGTATTGTAAAGTGTTATATACATAAACTTAAAGAGAGCTGCAATGCATAGTAAAATAAAGATATCACCCACTCATCATCCCCATGTGTTCTAGCTAGCAGGCCAAGTCACAGGAACAACGAGTCCCAGCACCGAAAGCGAGAACCCAGGAAAAGACTGCAGAGAACACAAGGACAGATAAATTACGTTACTCTACTATACCGGCACTACGAGCGAGCTGTAGTCTCTGGTACTGCACTCGCTCCTGGCTCGGTAGGCAAATCAAGGCTAAGTCCTCGCCCCTCTACAGACAACTCCTGGGCATGGTCGGGCTCTTACACATGGCACTAGTCTAGTCACAAATTGGATGATGAGCTGGGCATATAACTCGTGAACATGTAGAACGTTCACCAACTATCCTCATCAAGAAGATCGCTGTTCACATTAACCCCTTAAATCTAATACATGTAAATATATGCTTGTCCTAAGAGTAATACGAGAGGTGAGTGCTGAAACTCCTTTAGGACCTCAAGGGAAGGGTATGCATTTAAATAGAGAGAAGAATGAAATGAGAGTAATGTCGTCAGAGAGAAAGAGTGCAACCGTGAGAAATTGGGAGAGAGGGCAAGGGATGTTAGAATCTCAAAGGTTCTAGGCAACCTGATCATGGAACACACAGCGAGCCTCCAGGCAATGTGCAGTACGACAACATGGCAACCCAGGCAGCATATGCAGGCGGCAATGGACTACCAACCCTGTCGCACCTAGCTATAAGCGCAGGGCTGCCAACCGGTCCATACGTCTGGCAACCACCCCCCCGGCAGTGCGGCGCATTGCTACCCTCTCGCTCTGAAGTCTAATCACTCTCTCTCTCTGAATTCCTATTGTCTTATCTATCAACTTCTCTATTGATACTACATATTAAATGGAAGGTCTCGACATGGCTTAAAACAAAACCCACCACTGGTTAGCACATGACGAGACCTTTGCAGAGATACAAAGAACATAGTTATACGTTGTCACACTCATATAAGCAGCCAGCACGGCACAGCGGCACCGCGGCGGCACAGTGGAGTACCAAGGAGTACAATCAGGTTAAGTTGCCACGCACTGGGTGCGTCACAATATATATATATATACACGGTATATATAAGAGGAGGAGGAGTTACGGAGTAGGAGGAGGAGTTAGGGGGGGCGGTGGTAGATTACTCCGAGCCAAGGAAATGACTGTGTGGTCAGTCCAGTCGGTAGATGGAAGAGAGATCGGGTAGGTACGGTACATCCACTCTGACACTACCAATACTACTACTCTACTATTATTACTATTACTTTTTTATATATTTGTGTATTAAATATTACTACAACTTCTATTATTTTACTGCTACTACTTTTACTGCTACTACTTTTACTACTACTACTTTTACTGCTACTATTTTTACTGCTACTACTTTTACTGCTACTACTTTTACTGCTACTACTTTTACTACTACTACTTTTACTGCTACTACTTTTACTACTGCTACTACTTTTACTACTACTATTACTTTTTTTAAACCAATCAGCCTGTGCATTCCCTCTTTGGACCCTAGACCAGGTCAGAACAGTCATCAAAGCGCCCGACTTGGTTGTCATTCAGCTACTTCCTATTCCGGGGTCAGCACTCAGACTCATCATCGTGGATTACTACTACTACATTGATTTTTATTTAATATTTTTCATACATTTCATGTTACTACTACTACCATCACCACCACCACCACTACCTTAAATTTAATATTGTATACATATTTTATTTCACAATCATCAGACACTACTATTCTACACCATGCAACTTCAATCCAGTCTCCTTCCTATGCGACCCTCTGCCACTGCTGCCTCGTAGTCTACTTCTGCCACCGTCACTGGTTGTGGTGCAGACCTTCTTGTTCCCCGCAGGCAAAGTAGTGCAGATCTGAGCAATGAGAAAGATAGACGGCACCTCATCCAGGCTACGACGTGGCTCCTAGGCTGTTGCTTCTTCTCTGCGATGATCTCTGCTAGCCTTGAATAGAAGCATTGGGCCCTGGGTCCCATCCCTCCTGATGTGGTGAAGACTAGTGGGGTAAAGCTGCCATGTTCGACTTGTAAGATCCTTTCTCCATATGTCCTGACCTTCTCTCGTTCGTTCCTCTTGTGTGCAGCCTCCAGAGACAGCTGGCTGTAGCTGTGGGCCATTAAGTCAAATACTCTTATGTCAAAGAACGCTCGCTGTGCATTTGTCCAAAAGCCTATTGCACTAACGTCCAATCTTGCTTCAATGGATGTGTTGGCCGTCCTGTGCTGCATGATCTCTCCATCCAAGGGAATGAGTGATGGTTCGCTCACCACATCTCTACACACCTCCCTGAGCATGTTCGCTGTTACATATCTTACTTCATCATGCCTGATGCTGATGAATCCTCCTTTCTTACATATCATGGTGTGGTCTGTATCGTTGATGGTTCCACAAACGCATCGATCGGGCAGTCCTTCAATCGGCCAATCATACCTCAGTGCAATAACATCATTAAATTCTTGTTTGTTGAGATTGAAGCTTTTTGCCTTGATTGGTAGTGTTGTCAGCCAATTTGAAGCGCCCGTTTCTTGTGCTATTTGTAGTTTTCTTGTTTGTCTCGGTTGAAGTTGTCCCATCAATTGTGCCAGGTCATTTTTCTGTGAGTTTTGCCTTTCTGCCGTGATGGTCTTTCTGATGTTGTAGATGTCTGCCTGGTCTATTTCACCGTCAGAATCTTGTGCTACGATACGGTCAGTGAGAGATCCTGTTATCTTTACCGAGTTCTGGTATTCCGTTATCGCCCTCTTCACTGGGTTGATGATTCCCATCCCTCCCAACCTAGGAGGCAGTGCGAGCAGCTCCCTCTCTGTAGCATTCGGGGTGTGCGACTTTATCCACGCTGGGATGAGTTTGTCTCTGATGGCATCTTCCAGCGGTTGAAGTAATGCGCTCACATTTGGAACGGTTCTCATCAAGTAGGTCCAGCGATGTTTGACCCCATATGTGAATGCCGAATACGCGGCCTGTGGTTCCATCTTTGCAATATTGGCCAGTTTCTCAATTTCTTTTACCCATTCTCTGACCTCCTCTATGTATTTGTTCTTGAACTCTTCCGTGCCGATCACCGCCCCAAGGTGACGCTGTCCGTCCTTTGTTACTACCACTTCACTACCGCTGAAAGCTTCTACCGCCCTTTCATAATGTTCTGTTTTTACTATTAGTATTGACTTAATGGAATTTGGATGGTACCCTATTTCTGGTCCTACCTCTGATATTTGCTCCCACCAGTGCTTGAGATTGTTGACTTTTCCCGCTCCAGTGAGATCGCCTGCATAGGCCACCTGCTTGACTTGTGTCTCCTCATGGCTTGTTAAGGTTAGCAACACTGAGAGACCTAAGGCGTACATTGCCATTGCTACTGGGTCACCTTGTGTGGTTCCTTCCATTGATTTCAGAGGTGATCTCCTTCGTTTGTTCTGGTTGTTTACTACTTTTACTGCTACTACTTTTACTGCTACTACTTTTACTGCTACTACTTTTACTGCTACTACTTTTACTGCTACTACTTTTACTACTACCACTTTTACTACTACTACTTTTACTGCTACTACTTTTACTGCTACTACTTTTACTGCTACTACTTTTACTGCTACTACTTTTACTGCTACTATTTTTACTGCTACTACTTTTACTGCCACTGCTTTTACTGCTACTACTTTTACCGCTACTACTTTTACCGCTACTACTTTTACTGTTACTACTTTTACTACTACTACTGTTACTACTACTACTGTTACTACTTTTACTACTACTACTGTTACTACTTTTTTTTTTTTTTTTTTTTAATATTTTTCATACATTTCATGTTACTACTACTACCATCACCACCTCCACCATCACCACCACCACTACCTTATATTTAATATTGTACACATACTAAATTTCACAAGCATCAGATACTACTATTCCACATCATGCAACTTCAATCCAGTCTCCTTCCTATGCGACCCTCTGCCACTGCTGCCTCGTAGTCTACTTCTGCCACCGTCACTGGTTGTGGTGCAGACCTTCTTGTTCCCCGCAGGCATAGTAGTGCTGATCTGAGCAATGAGAAAGATAGACGGCATCTCATCCAGGCTACGACGTGGCTCCTAGGCTGTTGCTTCTTCTCTGCGATGATCTCTGCTAGCCTTGAATAGAAGCACTGGGCCCTGGGTCCCATCCCTCCTGATGTGGTGAAGACTAGTGGGGTAAAGCTGCCATGTTCGACTTGTAAGATCCTTTCTCCATATGTCCTGGCCTTCTCTCGTTCGTTCCTCTTGTGTGCAGCCTCCAGAGACAGCTCGCTGTAGCTGTGGGCCATTGGGTCAAATACTCTTATGTCAAAGAACGCTCGCTGTGCATTTGTCCAAAAGCCTCTTGCACTAACATCCAATCTTGCTTCAGTGGATGTGTTGGCCGTCCTGTGCTGCATGGTCTCTCCACCCAAGGGAATGAGTGATGGTTCGCTCACCACATCTCTACACACCTCCCTGAGCATGTTCGCTGTTATATCTCTTACTTCATCGTGCCTGATGCTGATGAATCCTCCTTTCTTACATATCATGGTGTGGTCTGTATCGTTGATGGTTCCACAAACGCATCGATCGGGCAGTCCTTCAATCGGCCAATCATACCTCAGTGCAATAGCATCATTAAATTCTTGTTTGTTGAGATTGAAGCTTTTTGCCTTGATTGGTAGTGTTGTCAGCCAATTTGAAGCGCCCGTTTCTTGTGCTATTTGTAGTTTTCTTGTTTGTCTCGGGTAAAGTTGTCCCATCAATTGTGCCAGGTTATTTTTCTGTGAGTTTTGCCTCTCTGACGTGATGGTCTTTCTGATGTTGTAGATGTCTGCCTGGTCTACTTCACCGTCAGAATCTTGTGTTATGATACGGTCAGTGAGAGATCCTGTTATCTTTACCGAGTTCAGGTATTCCGTTACCGCCCTCTTCACTGGGTCGATGATTCCCATCCCTCCCAACCTAGGAGGCAGTGCGAGCAGCTCCCTTTCTGTATCATTCGGGGTGTGCGACTTTATCCACGCTGGGATGAGTTTGTCTCTGATGGCATCTTCCAGCGGTTGAAGTAATGCGCTCACATTTGGAACGGTTCTCATCAAGTAGGTCCAGCGATGTTTGACCCCATATGTGAATGCCGAATACGCGGCCTGTGGTTCCGTCTTTGCAATATTGGCCAGTTTCTCAATTTCATTTACCCATTCTCTGACCTTCTCCTCTATGTATTTGTTCTTGAATTCTTCCGTGCCGATCACCGCCCCAAGGTGACGCTGTCCGTCCTTTGTTACTACCACTTCACTACCGCTGAAAGCTTCTACCGCCCTTTCATAATGTTCTGTTTTTACTATTAGTATTGACTTTCTGGCATTTGGATGGTACCCTATTTTTGGTCCTACCTCTGATATTTGTTCCCACCAGTGCTTGAGATTGTTGACTTTTCCCGCTCCAGTGAGATCGTCTGTTACTACTGTTACTACTACTACTGTTACTACTACTACTGTTACTACTTTTACTGCTACTACTGTTACTGCTACTACTTGTACTGCTACTATTTTTACTACTATTTTTTTGGGGGTAAGGGCTGGTCCTATCCAGAGTGAGATTTGTCATCCTCTACCCAACCTTATCCGTTTCTGTCTGTCTCTTTTACCGTCTTACTTTTCCTTCTCGGGGCATGGGTCTTGAAATCCTCCTCCCCTTGTAAACTTGTAAACTCGACGAGACAGAGAAAGGGCGAGGGAACGGGAAAGTGGTCCTGCACACTGAGAATTGGAACTTTAAATTTTGTTTCTGTTCGGGCTCTGTCTCGAGTCGGGCACCCTAAGCCATAGGGTAATGTGCCTGGGTATAATATACATACATACATACCACTTCTACTACTTCTACTTCTTCTACTATTACTACTTTTTGATATTGTTCATAAATTTTATTTTACAAGCATCAGATATTACTATTCTACACCATGCAATTTCAATCCAGTCTCCTTCCTATGCGACCCTCTGCCACTGCTGCCTCGTAGTCCACTTCTGCCACCGTCACTGGTTGTGGTGCAGACCGTCTTGCTTCCTGCAGGCATAGTAGTGCTGATCTGAGCAATGAGAAAGATAGACGGCACCTCATCCAGGCTACGACGTGGCTCCTAGGCTGTTGTTTCTTCTCTGCGATGATCTCTGCTAGCCTTGAATAGAAGCACTGGGCCCTGGGTCCCATCCCTCCAGATGTGGTGAAGACTAGTGGGGTAAAGCTGCCATGTTCGACATTTAAGATCCTTTCCCCATATGCCCTGACCTTCTCTTGTTCGTTCCTCTTGTGTGCAGCATCCAGAGACAGCTCGCTGTAGCTATGGACCATTGGGTCAAATACTCTTATGTCAAAGAACGCTCGATTGGCATTTGTCCAAAAGCCTCTTGCACTAACGTCCAATCTTGCTTCATTGGATGTGTTGGCCGTCCTGTGCTGCATGATCTCTCCACCCAAGGGAATGAGTGATGGTTCACGCACCACATCTCTACACACCTCCCTGAGCATGTTCGCCGTTACATCTCTTACTTCATCGTGCCTGATGCTGATGAATCCTCCTTTCTTACATATCATGGAGTGGTCTGCATCGTTGTTGGTTCCACAAACGCATCGATCGGGCAGTCCTTCAATCGGCCAATCATACCTCAGTGCAATAGCATCATTAAATTCTTGTTTGTTGAGATTGAAGCCTTTTGCCTTGATTGGTAGTGTTGTCAGTCAATTTGAAGCGCCCGTTTCTTGTGCTATTTGTAGTTTTCTTGTTTGTCTCTGGGAAAGTTGTCCCATCAATTGTGCCAGGTCATTTTTCTGTGAGTTTTGCCTCTCTGACGTGATGGTCTTTCTGATGTTGTAGATGTCCGCCTGGTCCACTTCACCGTCAGAATCTTGTGCTACGATACGGTCAGTGAGAGATTCGGTTAATTTTACCGAGTTCAGGTATTCCGTTGTCGCCCTCCTCACTGGGTTGATGATTCCCAGCCCTCCCAACCTAGAAGGCAGTGCGAGCAGCTCCCTCTCTGTATCATTCGGGGTGTGCGACTTTACCCACGCTGGGATGAGTTTGTCTCTGATGGCATCTTCCAGCGGTTGAAGTAATGCGCTCACATTTGGAACGGTTCGCATCAAGTAGGTCCAGCGATGTTTGACCCCATATGTGAATGCCGAATACTCAGCCTGTGGTTCCGTCTTTGCAATATTGGCCAGTTTTTCAATTTCTTTTACCATTCTCTGACCTTCTCTTCTATGTATTTGTTCTTGAACTCTTCCATGCCTATCACTGCCCCAAGGTGACGCTGTCCGTTCTCTGTTACTACCACTTCACTACCTCTGAAAGCTTCTAACGCATATTCATAATGTTCTTGTTTTACTATTGATTTTTTTTTTTTTAATTGAAATCTTTTTTATTTAGCCTTTAGCCTAGTATACAATACAATTTTGCTTACAAATGATTTGTTAAAAACAAAAATATATAATAATAATACAAAAAAATAAGGCTGAGCCTTTTGAGAGATGTCTCTCTTAACCCGGGAGCTGCGGGAAGACTCTTAAGAGTTCCCCCGGCGGACTGCGGGAAGACTCTCTGGAGTAAGTAAAACTAAAAATCAACTTTTTACATCGAAAAACAAATATTTTTTTTATTTTTATTTTTTTATTTTTTTATTTTTGTTTGGCCCCTGGGCCATGCAAAATCTCAGTCCTCTACCCTCCCCTCCTTCCCCACTTTCCTCCTATTCCTCAGTTATCACCTATTTTCCCTATTATTCCCTTATTCTGAGGTATATTTTCGTGCTAACATTAGCGAGTTGCAAGCAGGGTGTTGTCATCACTGATGGCCATCGAGTGCAAGAGAGAGAGAGAGAGAGTATCGATCGACTGTGTCGCAGTGGCCTTGGGGAAAATTGGCGGGAAGCTAGCTTGCCTCACCCATACATTATACAACTCGCGGGCTATATCTCCGATTTTGACCATCCAAACGCTGTTTTCACTCGTTTTATTGTTGTTTCAGGTTAATACCTTTATAATCAACCCATAATAGGCGCATATGGATAATTATTAATGCTATTAATGGTACAATGAATATTTTAGTGACGAAAAACCTCAAATACGTCAGCACAGGGGGACGTTTTCATTTACCCCCGTGCGCACTTCAGAGGTTAACCTGACAACCGCGAAATAGACCTAGGGTCTAGGGTAGTTATTTGTGCATTTCTAGCCTTGGATTCTGACAGAATTAGTTATATTTACAATATAGAGCATTATTTGTTTTCGGTATGCTTTTATTTTACATATATGATGTATATGAACCTTCAAGAGTGCTAAAATAAGTGGGAAAAGCATTTGGGTGGTGAAAAACGAAGATATTGGCCACCCGGTCATAATCTCAGGCGAGAGAGAGCCACAGGCAACCCTCCTCTCTCGCTGTCTGTGAGGTAACTGAGACGAGCGGGGCGGTATGGGCCGGTGTCTGGGTGTTACATAACGATCTTTTCTGCAACCCACTTGTGCTACATTATCGCGGGAGAGAAAAATAACCGATAAATGATGATAATAAGAGGAAAAATAGGTGATAATTGAAGAGGGGAGGGAGGGGGGAATAAGGAGGGGAGGGGGGTCGGTGATATTTACATGGATGAGTACTGGAGGGGAATTATCTCGCCTAGAGACAAATTCCTTTGTTTTGATAGGCCCTTTTTTTTTTTTGGAAGGCTTTTTTTATGGTCTTGCTTCCGTGAGGCCTATCGCGTTCCCTATAGGAAGCCTTCCGTGAGGCCTATAGCGCTTGCCGGGTTAAAGGCACCTGGCTATAACTCGATCTATCAAAATGCAATTGTATATAATATCCTTAGTCACAGCTATGTGCCCTGGGAACTACGTGTTGTAAAGAATTTTCTAAATACGAAAAGGGATGTATGGGGGCAAAATATAATACAATAAAACAAATTACATTAATGGTGATTAACACTGAGGTCACACTCACTTCCCAGAGCTCACAGCTGATTGTTTTTTATCACAATTACCCATGTAATACCATTTACAAAAATTGAATACATATAACATACATTGTACTGTACAACTATTGACTTGATGTTCAAAGGCCATACTCGCAATTATACCCACAATTCGACACAAAGACACATACGCTTCCCTAACAGTATATGCCTAATTAATAAAGGACATAAACTTTGTTGAGCATGGCGTACACACTTACACCATTCATTTAGACCTATATATGAGAACATGGTAAATAAATGGTATTAGTATTGACTTTTGGGCATTTGGATGGTACCCTATATCTGGTCCTACATTTGATATTTGCTCCCACCAGTGCTTGAAATCGTTGACTTTTCCCGCTCCAGTGAGATCGTCTGCATAGGCCACCTGCTTGACTTGCGTCACCTCATGGCTTGTTAAGGTTAGCAACACTGAGAGACCTAAAGCATACATTGCCATTGCTACTGGGTCACCTTGTGTGGTTCCTTCCATTGATTTCAGAGCTGATCCACGTCTACTACTACTGCTACTACTACTACTACTACTACTACTACTACTCCTCTCTCTCTTCCTCTTCTCCACGAAAGATTGAAGGTGTAATAATTACTCTCTCTCTCTCGCTTTTCGAACCCTCCCTTAGTTGGAGATTTGTTCAGAGATTTTTAGAAGTTTCACATCATTAGTGATTATAAGAAGTTATGCCCCTTTCAGATGCTGATGTATTTGGGTGAGCGATAGCGACCCTTCATGCTAG
>JBAKBP010012804.1:0-65781 GCA_037953745.1 Lithodes maja
GTATCACGCAAGACCTCTACTCCATGCTTGCGCCCCGCCCACATCACGCAACCCCGTCCTCTATGGTCGCAAAAAACATCCTGAGCAGGGTTCGAGCCTCCCAGGTGCTTCTGCACTGGCTGTGCCTCAGCCTCTGACGAACTGCCCCGGGCAAACTCAGAAGACTTCAGAGACACACCAATGTTGCAGGCCAAAGACACAGCTGCTGTAGGTGGTTTGCTAGGACAGACTCTTGCAAAGTGCCCCTTTTTATGACATTGATAACACTCTAACTCCCCTTTGGGCTTCCCTTGGTACTGGGAAGGGCCCGGCCCCTTCTTAAATGGGACGGTGCTAGTCTTGTGGTCAGTCTTGGTATCGTAACTCTTGTACTTGTTTGCATAAGATATATTACTAACTCGGGGGGGTGGGGCGTCACGCCCCTTGTTACCTGCCTCACTACGCTGGGCAGACCCGCACCCACGAATTAATGATAGCCGGAGGTCAGCCATCTCAGCTGCCTCCTGTAGAGTTTTTGGATTCTTCTCTTTAATAGTTAAAGTCATTTCTGCACCTGTACACTTATAAAACTGCTCGAGCAGAAACAGCTCAGTCAACTGTTCGGCCGTCTCAGCTTTCTCAGAACGTGTCCAGTTTGTAAGTGCATCTTTTAAGTCCCGGGCATGTTCAAGAAAGGTCGCCTCCCTAGTCTTTGTAACACCCCGAAACTTCAATCGATATGTTTCTGGTTGCAACTCGTATACCCGTAGGACAGCTCTCTTCAATTCTGGGTAGTCAATGCAAGACTCTAAAGGCAGTGCATCATAAGCCTTCAGACCCTTACCCGTAAGTCTTGAGGAGACTAGAGCTGCCCACTTCTCTTCAGGCCAATTATGCTCCCTACACTTCTTCTCAAAACGATTAAAAAATTCTGTGACTTCAGTTTCACTAAATGCCGGCACCAATTTGACTAAGTGATACAAGGACTGTTCTCTTACTTGGCCCTCACGGCCCATCCGAGTCCCTGTCGACTCTGCACGAGTCTTATCTAAATCTATTTGAGCACAATATTTCTCGGAGTCGTACCTAAGCTCAGCCTCGTGCCTCCTAACCTCAGCCTCAATCTCCTTCTCCTGCTTCCTAGACTCAGCCTCAATCTCCTTCTCCTGCTTCCTAGACTCAGCCTCAATCTCCTTCTCCTGCTTCCTAGCCTCATTCTCCTGCCTCCTAGACTCAGCCTCAATTTTAGCAAGCTCAAGTCTAAATATCATATCTGGAGACAGGCAGGAAGAGGGAGCTGCCACTACTGAAGGAGGGGGGGCAAGAACTGGGGAACCACCATACGCACCGCCCGAGGGCACTCCAATCTTCCAATTCTCATCCCTCTGTGGGAGAGTGCTAACCTCCGGCAACTGAGTGGACGGCACTGTGGGAGTCGAGTGAGAGGGGATCTGGGGAGGAACCCCCCCAAACGCCCTCTCCTCCGAAACCCCATGTCGCCCACGCAACACCCAGGAAATCAGCTCCCCCTTGGACATCCCTCCTACATTGGATCTGCCCAAAACCTTGGCTATCAGGTGCAAGCCATAAATATTCACCCCAGTCAACCTCTCCTCCGTGACATGGTACTGCTTACTCACAAAAAGTCTAGCATCCTCCTCACTAGTTACTAACGGCACCTCCTCAAATGGCATCTCTCGCTCCTCGTCAGTACTAGGGCACGACATACTGAAGTTCACAAAAAATTCTCGAGACAAAAGTGTTAAACTCCCTTATGTAAGCACTAATTACTAAATTAACTGGAGTCTCTTAAATGCTCTCCTAATTGCCTTACAAAAAAAAAATATTCTTCAATATGTACGCTAAAGTACGAACAAACAAATGTTGTACAACTCTGCAAAAAATTATACTGTTCACAAAATCCTAAGCAAGGTCGCCATTTGTTACGACCGGGCACTCGGGTACACTAGGGCTCTTACACAGGACTCGAGTATGGCTCGCTGCCACAACGGAAACACACGATCCCAACCCCAGAGTACTGCCAGCCGAACAAAAAACGCCACTACCCTCCAGAGTTCTATCTGCTATAACGGGGTATACAAGAACTCGGTACTAGCGTTTCACACAACAGACTAATAACAAGACGGGAGTTATCTAGTCTGGTCAACAATCAAACAAAGAAGAAAGTACTACAACACTAAAGAATAGTGTTGGCCGAAGCCGAAGTAATCCACCCTTGAACTAAGAACTTAAGAAGTCCTCCACCCTCTACTTCGGATCGGCACTATTACGTTACGTTAAACAATAGTCCTCGAGCATCAAGCAAGGAATCTTCTGATAAGTTAGATGCTTCTCGAATACTCATAAGAAGTAAGTATCGGATTTTGAACAGCAATTCAATAAGTAACACACTGGCAATTAACTAATATTAAAGGCTTTAAATTGACATAAGAAGAATTATAAGAATAGACAATAGTAAATGGCAAACATTAAGAAGAAGTACTCCGACAATGCACTGACAATAGCCTACTAGGATTGTGCTCGTGGGCCACTAATCTCTAAAGTAGCTAAGCGTGCCACACATGAAATCAATAGTGCATAAACAATAATATACATAAGGAGAAGCTTCAATACTATGCTGTATCTGCTGGTCGAGCAAAGTCTAGCTGGGATACATAAGGTTAAGAGACAATGGCTGAGCAAGCGGCTCGTAGCCTAGCGAGGTCCTTAACCTGTTAAGCGCTAAATAGCCCTAGGAGCTAGGGTAGTTATTTGTGTATTTCTAGCCTTGGATTCTGACAGAATTCGTTATATTTACAATATAGACCATTATTTGTTTTCGGTATGCTTTTATTTTACATATATGATGTATATATGAACCTTCAAGAGTGCTAAAATAAGTGGGAAAAGCATTTGGGTGGTGAAAACCGAAGATATTGGCCACCCGGTCGTAATGTCAGGCGAGAGAGAACTACAGTCAACCCTCCTCTCTCGCTGTCTGTGAGGTAACTGAGGGGAGCGGGGCGGTCTGGGCTGGTGTGTGTGTGGTACATATCGATCTTTTCTGCAACCCACTTGTGCTACATTATCGCGGGAGAGAAAAATCACCGATAAATGATGATAATAAGAGGGAAAATAGGTGATAATTGAGGAGGGGAGGGAGGGGGGAATAAGGTGGGGAAGGAGGGGAGGGGGGTGGGTGAGATTTACATGGATGAGTACTGGAGGGGAATTATCTCACCTAGAGACAAATTTTTTTTTTTTTGATAGGCCCTTTTTTTTTTTGGAAAGCTTTTTTTATGGTCCTGCTTCCGTGAGGCCTATCGCGTTCCCTATAGGAAGCCTTCCGTGAGGCCTATCGCGCTTGCCGGGTTAAGACTGTGCGGCCAAATTACGTTAATTGACGGGATGCTCTCTTGAGAGATCCAGATCACTAGTATCTGGTTCTCTCCTGGCGATCCTCTCAAAGTCAAGCAAATGAGATAGCACAGTGTTGGGTGGCAGAGGCAAAAGCCCTCACTCGCAACACAGTGCTAAACTCCCACGGTACACAGTCAGAAAGACCACCTAGGCGTTCCACGTCTCCGTTGCAATTGTACTGGTTCAACCGCAACCTAGTACTCATAGGAAATCACAACTCAGAAACCCTATCCCAGTCTAGCATTACCTAAACCAGCAGAAAACAGGAACATGAATAATCGCACACAGGGAAATGCATATACGAGTGCAACAAACATCAATCAATCCTATTCTAGTTAACCCTTCCAAAAATAGGCTATCTAACAGGCACTTATCTCGTGAGAACTCAAGCGATAATACTTTGGCTGACTAAATCTGCACCAAAGGGGTCATTGAGGTTATAAAGGGTCGAGAAGGGAAGAAGATAGGCTGTTCAGAGAGTAGAGAAAGTTCACATCAGTCGGAAGAATATGGATAGTTGCAAGGGATATGAGAAGTCGCTCTGCCTGATGAGTTCTAAAGAATGGTGGCGAGGACCTCTCCTTTTTATACTCGGCCCTCTAGCGGCATATCGCAAACTACTAAGGACCGCCCACTGACAATCATTACGTAATATTCTCTCTCAATCTGGGATCGACAAAGGATTTCCCACGCGCTTGAGGAGGGAGGAGGGAGGAGGGAGGGAGGCCTACCTACCTCGTGGCGCGCTCCCGGGCCATCGTTACATAACTCCCTCTCTCTCTCCTCTCATCATTACATATAAGTCCCACACACAATACTTATATCTAATGATATAAAATAGAACTCGTTGACTTAGAAGAAAACAAAATACATAATTATAATACTTATAGTACAACGGCTCACATAAACTGAGTTAGGAAACTCTACACGGACTACAGCCAAAGTTCCTGCCCTGACGATCCTAGCGAGAGTGGGGTCTGACTGAGCGTTCTGTACAGCATGCTCATACTCGGCATGCGTCACAGGGGGGGGTGTGCAGTCAGTGTGACATAGGACACCCTAGACCCCTCCGGAGTATGTGTTCGGAACATACGAGATGTGATACTGGTTGTAGGCATTGTATTATAAAATTTCTCTGTAGTATTCATTGCAGGAAATTGTGCTAAAGGCCAATAGTAGTGTTACAACAATTCTTGTTGTAAGTAGCTTTGGCTGTGAAGCAATAGATTTCGAGAAATCTCGGTAGTTGCAACTACGACTTTTACTTTTGAAGTAATTACTTCTGCATAAGTACACGAGTTCAGTACTTCTATGAATGTACAAGAATTAATTTATGTTTGGTTATATTTTTAGGAATATATCCACTAGTTAATGGGGTTTATATGTGCACATGTAAACTTATAAGTTCTTAGTTTTCACCACTTACTTTAAGTGGGGTGCCTTCTTAACTAGCAGATCTGTGCACAGAGTCTCAGAGTTAACCCTTTTTCAAGCAGGCTTCTTTGAAGCACGCTCCTGCTTGTACCCCTTTTTGAAGATTTAGGCTGTATAAAGTTTATGCACCCGAATATCTCTTTTTTACAAAAGTAAGAATACTATGTGGTTGTTTGATTATCTGCTTTTCTAGAGTTATGATATGATTACAAATGTCCCCCTCCAGTCTTACAAATCAGGCATGTTCGTCAATGATGGAGGGGCCACTAATAAATTATAGGTTTGACTCCTGTAAGGAGATAAAGAAAACCTAATATTTAGTAGTGGCCCCGTAATCATTGACGACTGGGGCCCTCCCGACCATCCCCTTCCCATTCGTTGATGTATTAAGGATTTTGGTTTACTTGATAGGTCAGTGAAGGAAGAATGATGCCTGAATCAGCGTCTGGTCAAAGATCCACACAAGTACATCCACGATATGATGGAAAGCTTATTGGATAGTTATTCTTATTTTCTTTTTTATTTTTTACGAAGTTTTTTCGTAGTGAGAACCCAATTCATAATGACTGAAGCCATGAGTGAGGTCGCGTGCGCTCATGATGAAGGCTCCTCAGATTTTAAATGCTCTGCGCGGTAGATTCAAACTACGGCGGATTAGTGTTTGAAGAGGATGCCTTATGTAATAGGCATGTTCGTCAATGATTACGGGGCCACTACTAAATATTATGTTTTCTTTATCTCTTTACAGGAGTCAAACCTATAATACTCATTATCATAAGGTTACTCAGGAACTTTAAATATAGTCATGAGTTGGAGAATATTTTTTAAATGGTATAAGAGAATATACATAGACATGTTTTATTTTATAACAGTTACATATGTTATATACATGTAAGTGATCTGTTTGTACATATAATCGATAAGTTTATATGTCGTGCAATTTTTCTGCAATCTCTATCCTAAGACTCTATCCTTGGAGAAGCATCTCTCAGCACCACCGCTATTTGTTAGTAGTCTTGGCAAATCCAACGTCAAGGCTATTAACCTAATTGCAATGACGACTTGTCTATTTTGACTGCTATGTCGTCATTCCAACCGCGGTTAAAAAGAAAACGTCTAGAGTCTACTCCTTATCTTGTTCTAGGAGACGTTGTACATTAACCAAAACTACCACCGAAGGTGAAAAAAGCATAGAAGAGAAGAAAAAGGGGTTTACCTTAGTTACCGCTTAAGGCCCATCCCATGTTCCGTCATGTGCAGATCCCTGTCGAACGTGCGCATGAGCGACCCTCTCTTGTAATCATTTTTTCACGCGCTCCATTGAATGAAGTCGCTTTTGTTGTGCTCCTTTAATTCACCCTGTTTAGGTTCGTTTCGGCTTATCTGGCCTTCTTTTTTGTTAGACAGATGTTACGTGATCTAGGGCACACGTAAATGGGCTCCTAAGTGTGTATAATGGAGACGCGTGTGGAAATAGCTTACCGAAGGTACGGGGGCTCCTGGCGTTGCTCGTACAGTATATGTTTTTCATTCTTTCTCTTTTCATATTCTTTTTTCCTGTTAGTCTGGGCATAGTTTAGCTTTTAGCTTCATTTAGCCTCATTTAGCCTAGCTCGTTTTCTCATTCAGGAATTGCTATGCCCCTATGAGTTTTCATTTTTTTCATAGCCTAGGTGTACCGTTGGTAAACAATCTGAGATTTCGTTGGTGGCGGTGCTGTTTGTAGAGTTTGTGTCGGCCGCATTATTAGCGTTATTCCCGAGTCCCCCCTTTTGAGTCCTTCACTGTGTCTCAAGGGCCTGGGCGACAGGTGGTTCGTGATACTCCAGGGGTACCCCACGGGGGCCCCTCTTTCACACCACAGGGTTTTTCGCCCCTGACACATTCGCTGCTCACGTCTAGGCCACCCTTTTTCTCACCAGTTTCATTTACTGGTTTTTGTTTTCTCTTCCTGTTTCACCTCCATCCTTTCATAGTCTTTTGCCCAATCCAGGGGTACCTCACGGGGGCCCCTGTTTGTGCGAAACCACCCTCCCTGCCACTTCTCCTCATGGGCTTTGCTCTATCTCTGTGGGTTTGGGTGGTTCCTGGGGGATGTGCCTCCTCTCCCCTGGTGTGTCTTCCTTGCCTCTCCCTTGACCGGTTGAGTCAGGATATTATCAAGGAAGACACTGCTCAGCTTGATGGCCATCGTCGCTTGGAGTTCATAAGGAGTTGACGCTTTTTATGGGCCTCTTTTGGTTTTCCTAGGCGCTCCTCTCGCTTTTTCGGCGCCGGATCATCTCGGCCGGTCCCGCAAATTTGCGGAGTGCTCGATTCGGTCCTCTGGGACGTTTCGGCTCCCCGCAAATTTGCGGAGATCGCTGGGGGGTCCCGCGGAGATGTGGGGGGGTTGTGTCGGTACGGTTATACCTCCATTGGCCCGCAAATTTGCGGTTATAGTTGGCTTTCACTGTTGACCTTTTTTATGTCATTTTGTTGCCTGATACTATATTGGTGTATGCACTTTACTGGTGTTATAGGCCCTGCATGTAAGATGTTGAGTGGTGGTTAACACTTTCTCCATCTTTGCAGGTTCTGCTGGTGCTCTTCCGCCTCGGCCGCCCTCCTCACCTACCTCTGTGCTCCCAGTTTAGGGTGAGTACGGATACCTGTTTGCATGTGTGTTCCTGTTTCCCCATGCTCCTTCCCTGGTTCTTCTTGGACATTCTCTCCACTTACTCCTTCGACGTGCTGATTCTGGTGTGTGTTCTTCTCGTGCTGGTCGGCTGCTTTGCTTTCGCCTTGGTTGTCGCTCCCCGTGCTTGGTGAGCCACAAGTCCTGCTTGCGCCACTCGCTCTTTGTGTCCTCTACGGCCTACCTCCCTGCTCTGTGTGGCCCGTGTCTGGCCCTGGTGGTTGTGCTGCTCCATGGCCCTGGTTCCTCGGCGGTGGCTGTGGCCTCTGCTTCCCTTCCGTCGGTGTGGCCGATGGTCTCCCGCCACATTGGGACTGTGGGCCGCCGTTCCCCGGCCTTTGTTGCCGACCGGATCCGCGTCACCCTGGGTATCCCTGATCCGACTGAAGGCCGTTCACCTGGCCCTCTCCCTGCTCGGGCCCTCTCCCCTGGGTCCCGCAGCCGGTCATCCCATCGTCGGGGGGTTCCCCTGCTCCGTCCACGCTCTCGCTCGCCTCGTCATCCGTCCTCTACTGCCCCTCGTCGTCCTCCTGATCGCCTTGATGACGCCCATCGCCCTCGTCTTGGTTCTCGCCCTGAGGCCGGGGTTAGCGGCTCTGCCCCTGTGCGCCCTCCCCTGGCCTCTACGGATAGGGGCTCTACTCCCTTCCGCCCGCTTTCCCAGCCCAGACGACTTCCTCTTACGTTGTCCTCTCCGCGCACGGTTGTTCGTGCTGTAGCTGGCCCTCTGCTCCCTCCTCCACTGTCCGGGAGGGTCCGCCTGGATGTCGTTGCTTCTCCTACTTCACCTGCTTCAGTGCCTCTTCTTCCTTCACGGTCTCGTCCCACGGTGGAGGTCCCTCCCTCCTCCGCCTCGGTGTCGGGCCGCCCTGTTCTCTCAGCCCCGGGGATCCTTGCTCTGTTTCCCCCCGCGGCTCCTTCTGGCCTCCTTTCACCCGGCCGGCCTTCCCACTCCCGTCGTCCTGCTCCTCCTCATTCTTTTCTTCCTGACCTTCACTTACCGTCTCGCCAGGGGGGTACCCCTCCTATTGCCTCGGTGGGGTTTCGCGAGGTTTCGGGGTCCCCCTTTCTCGGGAGCTGACGTGTCGCTGGAAGAGGGGGATGGTGCTGTTTCCCGCTCGGCCGTTCGTGATCGGGGACGAGTCCCTCTACGGCGACACAACCGTCGTCGCTCGCCTTCCTTGGGCCGCGACGCTGCTGGTTCGTGTCGTGGGTCTCGCTCCCGCTCACGCTTGCCCCTGCGGGCCGCCCATTCTGGGGGGGGGGGGGGGGGTCGCTTCTCTCGGATCGATTGTCGGCTATGCAGGGCTGGGTTGTGTCACGCTTCGACGGGTGCTTGGAGTCGATGGAAGACTCCCTCTTCTCGCGCTTCTTGGCGGTGACTCACCCTCAGCGCCTCACCCTCCCTACCCCTGCTACGGTCCCTCTCCCTTCTGCAGGCCTACGCTCTGGTCAGACTTCAGCCGCCCTGACATCCTTCCGGCTGTTCAGTCCCTGGCTGTGTTGACGGGTCTGTCCTCCTATGGGACTGGTTTGTGCGACGCCGGTACGCCTGGCTTTGCCGTCGTGCTCAGTCACCCTCTCCCTTTGGAGGCCTGGTTTGCTGAGGCCTTCGACTTCACACCGTTCCGTCGAAGGCTCTCCTTCAGTCCCTCCCTCGGAGTCGTCACTGCTTTTGCCTCCTCTTGTGTCTGTCGACGGGTTGGCCGGCGCGTTCTGGTCCTGGGTGAGCGCGCCCGTTCTTGGACTTTGTTCTATTGCTACCCCGTTCTTCTCTCACCCGGATCTGCCCTCTGTCGCCACGGTGTTTCCCTTGCGACAGAGGGTGACGGACTTATTGTCTTGTCTTTAGGTTCCCTCCAGACGTCTGTTCCCCACCTGCGGCTTTTCGAGGCGTCTGCGCCAGGCGCTCTTCGCGAGGGTTTGGACCGCGTTCTGCGGGTCCACCTTCGGCTCGCGGTGTCTTTGGTTCCCGAGCTGAAGGCGGTTTTGTGCGCGGCGACTCGGCGACGCCCGACGGTGCGGTCCTCGTTCTGCCGGCCGGCCCCCTTGGATATTCGTCAGGGTTTGTTATACTCTGCGCTATATACGTCGGGGTTTTTTCAGCTGGTTGCTTGGGTATGCTCGCTTCTCTGTCGGCAGCCCCTGCTTCCGACACGCGACGACGCGCTGTGTCGTTGCGGACCCTGCTTACGTCACGCACCGACGCGCTGTGTCGCACGCGGGGTCTTCTCAGTCCCGTCCTTCTGCCGGTCCTCTTCGGGGTGCTGCTGCAAGTGCTGCCGCCTTGCACGGGCGCAGGACTGGGACGTTGCAGGCCAGTGCGTCGGTTCCGCCTCGCCCTTCTGTTCTTGCCCCTTTCATCCCCGCCTTGTCGGGGCTGGCCGGCCTTCCACTTCCGGCCGCCCTTCGACGGGGTCAGCCCCGCGCCGGCCTGGGGTTGGGGTGGCCCGCCCTTTTCGACGAGGTTGGGGGGGGGGTTGAGGTCAACGTGGCGCTCGTGCCCGCACGGCCCGTAACGGGGGTACCTCCACGTCAACACAATGTGTAGTTCTCTGGGTCGGCCTCCTTGTTCTCCTTCTCGCCTGGCCGACCGGGTCGCTCCCCTCCTCTCGGGTGCTCCCTCGGGTTGTTTTCGCCCTTGCGCCCCTCGGTTGCCGCGAGGGACGTTGGGGGCGGGGGGTTGCGCGGAGGGGTCTCACCTGGAGGTGGACGTCTCGACCCCCTTTCCGCTCTTGGGACCGACGCCGGCCCATCTCTTCAGAGGTGGCCCACGTGCTCACTTCCATGCCCGAGCTGGGTAGCGTCGAGGGAGTTGACCGCCGGTCGCCCGGTTTTCCTCTCCCGTGTCTTCTGGTCCCGTCGACGAACTGCAACGCGATGCGACCGGTGGTGGTTCTGTCGGCCCTCACCGGGCGCGTCGTGCACACACGGTTTCGGATGCTGCCGGTACCCCTGGTACGCCTGGCCCTGTGCCCCTCTGTCGGGGGTAGTGTCGCTGGCCCTCCAGGATGCGTCTTGGCTCGTTCCTCTCCATCCTCGCTTCCAGCGATTCTTGGCCGTTCGGACTTCCGATCGTGTGTTTGTGTTCGCCGGCCTTCCCTTCGGTCTCCACATCGCGCCGCGGTTCTTCTCCGCGCATGTGGGGCAGGCTCTGGGTCCTCTCCTCTGGAGCGGGCTCCAGATCCTGTTTTCCTTGGCCGATTGGTTGGTAGTTTCCGAAGCCCTAGGACTGTGCATTGGCGACGCCCTCACGGTCGTTCGCAACATCGCACGGTTAGGGTTCCCCTTTGATGTTCCCAAGTCACGCTTGACCCCATCGCGTGTCGTGCCATGGGTCGGTCTCGCATGGGTTTTGTCCGGCGCTACGGTGACCCGGGGTCTGCCGGCCGCGGTGCACCTTCGGTGGACGGTCTTCGCCGTGTTGCACTCGGTCTCCCTCCCGGGGTGGCTCTGGGACTCGTTCGTGGGTTCGCTGCTTTGGGCCGCTCTGCCCCTTCCCTTAGGGTGCCTCTGGCTCCTCCGCCTCCTCCTCATGGGCCCCGCGGTGTTTCCGTTGCCCCTATGGATCGGCTCCTGCCGCTCCTGCGTACCGTTCGCAGACGCTTCGGTCGCTGGGTTGCTCAGGGCTCGCTCTCTGCGGCTGTGCCCTGGTCCGCCCCCCCGCCAACGGTATGGGTAGCCCCAGTTACGTCGAGCGAGGTTGGGTGAGGTTCCCGATCGAACCTGGGACGTCCACTTCCCGGCGGATGGGTGGGTCTCCCTCCACTTACCCGTCTATGCCCTCGGTCTGTTGGTTCCTCTGTTCTTCCTGCGGGACCACGCGCTGGCCCTTCGGGGTAAGTCGGTGGCCTTCGGGTTCGACACTCAGACAAGCTGTCCCCTGTTTCCTTATGCGGGGGTCCTCCAGGTCGTTGACTCTATTGGGGGTCTCGGTGGAGTTGTTCTTCCTCGCGGACCGACACCCCTTCTCCTTGCATGCCTCCTCCCTGCCCGGGCCTGCCGCCCTGTCGAGAGGGCAGGGCGATCTTGTAGAATGGGCGTTGCAACGGACTGTGTTCGCCGACCTCGCGGCTTCCTGAGGTGTTCCGGAGGTCGCCTTGTTCGCATCGGGGGTGCCGCGCCAGTTGCCTTTGGACCTCTCCCTCCGGCCTCGCGCTCCGGGGGGCGTCCGGACGCTTTCATGGTAGTCTGGTACAGGTGGCGGTCGATATACGTCTTTCCGCCACCAGACGCGCTGTTGATGTGCCCAGTCCTCGCGAGGCTGCGGCTGTACCACGGCTGCGTCTGGCTCCTCGCGCCTCTGTGGCCGGCACGGGCTTGGTCCGCCCAGTTGCCGCGGTGGTGCCCGAGTCCGGTCCCTCTACCTGTCTCCGGCTTCCACTTGGGCTAGGTTGGGGACCTGCGGACCTCGTTGGCCTTCGCATCGTGCTTGTTCATGAGGCACGGTGGCTCCCGGTCCCCGGCCGGGCCCTGACTGACTTCCTGCAGCGTTCCTGGCCGTCTTCTCCTTGGGGGACTTACGGGTCCCGCTGGAGGTCTTTTCCTAGGTAGCTACGGGCCACTCGCCTGCCAGTTGGCTCTCCTTCCCTCGTCCTACGCTCCTTGTTTCACCTCTTCCGTACACGTCACTTTCAAGCGGCATTGTCACGGCCCCGGGTCTGCGTGCGATTCTCCCCGTCCTAGCATGGCGTCTCGTTCGCCTCCTCCCCTCCTTTTGTTGCCACGCTTGGGAGGGCGGCCCCCGCTTTCCAGCCTTTCGCCGTCCAGGCTTTCCGGCGTGGGCATCCTCGCCATGTGTTGTGCCCGGTGTCAGCCTTGCACTCCTCTGTTGCGTCTGTGGCGCCGCCTTCGGGTACTGCTGTGTGGGTGTCTCCTCGGACAGGTGGGAGGCTCTCGCAGGTGCAGATGGGCCGCCGCGTTTGTCGGACCGTTCGTGCCCGTCACCCTGTTTGTAGGGGTTCTGCGCACGATGTTAGATCCTTTGCTGCCTCCTTCCGGTTCCTGCCACGTCGATCCTTCCCTGCCGTCGCCTCAGCGGTTTTGTGGGTCTTCTATCAATTCCTTCATCTCCTCCTACCTCTCCGTGTCCAGTGTTCGACCCCCTCGGCCGGTGATTGCTCTCGGGGGTCGTGTTTCCTGGTGCTCTGGCGAAGATCCCTGGTCTTCCCCCCTTGTCCCTCGTTCTTTTCCTTTGTTTTATATGACAAAGGGGGGGGGGGGGTTGTACGGGTTTGCAACACTGGATTGCAAGTTTGGGATTATGTATGTTCCAGTACATAAGTGTTTTTGCCACATTGAAAATTGTGTTTTGTTCTTGTGTTCAGTGTTTTTGTTGGTTTTTGAAGAAAAGGGATTTTGGGTACAGTACCTTTTTGGTTTCAGACAAGTCTATGTTTTTGCATTACTATGAATGACGGGCATGTGTTAAAACTGTTCTTTTTAGCTACTCCTCAGTTTTTCACTCTTTTATTAGACTCTCTTGTTTAAATTGTGTCATTGTCATTCATAATTTTGTTTTATGCATTGTTTTTTTTTTTGGTAGGTTGGGCTTGGATGTCCTCCTCCTATTTGTTATGCAGCCTTGACGTTGGATTTGCCAAGACTACTAACAAATTGGGAGGTTTGACGTACCTCCCAACCTACCAAATAGGAAAACCTACTATTTGGTAGTAGTCTTGGAAAATCCAACGTACATAATACCCTCCCTCACGCCGGACCCCTGCCCATCCGCGTTCTTCTGCTGACGTGAGATGTGATGACAAGAGAGGGTCGCTCATGTGCACGTTCGACAGGGATCTGCACATGACGGAACACGGGATGGGCCTTAAGCGGTAACTAAGGTAAACCCCTTTTTCTTCTCTTCTATGCTTTTTTCACCTTCGGTGGTAGTTTTGGTTAATGTACAACGTCTCCTAGAGCAAGATAAGGAGTAGACTCTAGACGTTTTCTTTTTAACCGCGGTTGGAATGACGACATAGCAGTCAAAATAGACAAGTCGTCATTGCAATTAGGTTAATAGCCTTGACGTTGGATTTTCCAAGACTACTACCAAATAGTAGGTTTTCCTATTTGGTAGGTTGGGAGGTACGTCAAACCTCCCAATTCATATCATCTCCTCTGGACTCTCTACGTTCCTCGCTGCAACAGGGAGGATCCCCGACCTCTGATGACCTTCCTCCAACTACAGCTTCTCATCGTCATTCATCTTCTACACAATCCTCACAATCTGTGCTACTATCTGCTAGAAATCGTGCCCCTTCACGCAGTAATCTGGGGGCTACATCCCTGTGGACACTGTGCATCATTGTGAAGAAGAGAGAAGATCCTAAGATTTAAGAAAATGTTGTACACCGGTAAATTTTTAAGACCGCTACCTGTATATCTTTAAAGTTTTTTTAATGTATTTTGTATACAAAATAAAGAAAAGTTAGAGCTCTATAACTGGGTTTATTCTCATCTTATTGTTGTTTTGTTAGTGGTTTGATATCATATTTGTCACGAATGTCCCCCTCCAGACTTGTGATATCAGGCATATCGTCAATGATGGAGGGGCCACTAATAAATTATAGGTTTGAGTACCGAAGGGAAGAATATTTAGTAGCGGCCCCGGAATCAATGGCGAATCCGGCCCTCCCTTCCATCCCCTTCCCATTCGTTCTGATGTTTCTCGGTTATCTTGATATATCAGTGAAGGAAGAATGGCGTGCCAGCGTCTCGGGGCAAACCCACGCTATCAACATCCACACGATGGGAAGCATAGCACATTAGGAGTTCTAATTTTGTTTTTCTTTTATTATTTTTTATTTTCGTTTTTTCGTAGTTGGCATCTGCATCATAAAGACGAGTCCGTAAGTAATTATGAGCATACGCTTATGATGTTTGGTCTCTTGCACTACGGGGCGGGTGATTTGAACAGCTGACTCTGGGGTTCAAAGAGTGCCATTACTATTTAAGGCATATCGTCAATGATTCCGGGGCCACTACTAAATATTAGGTTTTCCTTCTTCCATTCGGGACTCAAACCTATAATTTTAGCCCCGCGGTCGTAATCTGACCTGGACAAGCGAGAGAGACACACCCTTCCTCTCTCGTTTCTCGCATGGCTGTGAGAGACAAGGGGAGCTCTGAGATTGGCTACACGGTTGGAGAAAGACTCCCCCATCCTCCCCCCTCTCTCCCAGCCGTCCTCGCGCGAAAATACTCAATAAATATCGGGAATAATAGGGAAAATACCAGATAATTGAGGAGGGGGGAATGTGGGGGGGGGGGGACACATGTGGAGGAGTGATAGAAGGTATGGAGGGGAATTATCTCACTTAATCACATATTCCTTTGTTTTAAGTGCTACTGGGGCCTTTAAATTTTTTTTTTTTTTAGATCTTGGATTTTAAGAGGTTCGTCGCCTTTCACCACCAAAACCTCTTAAGAGTCTTCTCGCCGTTCCCGGGTTAAGAGTCAAGGTATAAACAAAAAAAATAAAAACACCCCACTTGCATTCAAAACAAAACAATGTGATTAGGTGAGATAATTCCCCTTCATTACTTTCTACCACTCCTACACATGTGTCCCCCCCCCCTCCTTTTCCCCCCTCCTCAATTATCAGCTATTTTTCCTCTTATTCCCGCTTTTATCAGGTTATTTTCAGCGCAAATTTCCCTCATGCGGTCTCTTTAACCCGGGAACTGCGGGGAGACTCTTCAGAGTTCCCCCGGTGGACTGCGGGAAGACTCTTAACCTGGGAGCTGCGGGGAGACTCTTAAGAGTTCCCCCGGCGGACTGCGGGAAGACTCTTGAGAGTAAGTAAAATAAAAAATCAACTTTTGACATCGAAAAAAAAAAAAATATATTTTTATTTTTTTATTTTTTTATTTTTTTTTGGCCCCTGGGCCATGCAAAATCTCAGTCCTCTACCTCCCCTCCTTCCCCACTTTCCTCCTCTCCTTCAGTTATCACCTATTTTCCCTATTATTCCCTTATTCTGAGGTATATTTTCGTGCTAACATTAGCGAGTTGCAAGCAGGGTGTTGTCATCACTGATGGCAAGCGAGTGCAAGAGAGAGAGAGAGAGTATCGATCGACTGTGTCTCAGTGGCCTTGGGGGAAATTGGCGGGAAAGCAGTTTGCCTCACCCATACATTATACAACTCGCGGGCTATATCTCCGATTTTGACCATCCAAACGCTGTTTTCACTCGTTTTATTGTTGTTTCAGGTTAATACCTTTATAATCAACCCATAATAGGCGCATATGGATAATTATTAATGCTATTAATGGTACAATGAATATTTTAGTGACGGAAACACCTCAAATACGTCAGCACAGGGGGACGTTTTCAATTACCCCCATGCGCACTTGTTAGGTTAAGAGTAAGGGGGAAAAAAAAAATCCATTTAAAACACCCAATTTTTTTTTTTTTTTTTTTTGCCCCTGGGCCATGTCAAATATCACTCTTCCACCTCCCCTCCTTCCCCACTTTCCTCCCCTCCTTCAGTTATCACCTATTTTCCCTGTTATTCCCTTATTGTGTGGTATATTTTCGTGCTAACATTAGCGAGTTGGTAGCAGGGCGTTGTCATCACTGTTACCAAGCGTGGGAAAGAGCGAGAGAGAGACTATTGCGGAACAGTGCCTCTCCAGAGAAGGGGAGGGGTGGAGGGCAGGGAGGTTGCCTCAGCCATACATTATGTAACTCCTGGCCTGTATCTCCGATTTTGACCATCCAAACACTGTTTCCACTTGTTTTATTGTTGTAACAGGTTAATACCTTTATAATCAACCTATAATAGGGGCATATGGATAAGTATTAATGCTATTTATGGTAAAATAACGATGTTAGTGATGGGAACAGCTCAAATATGTCAGCACAGGAGTGTGGTGTCTCATACCCCCCATGCGCACTTCTTAGGTTAATACAGGCGAGGTAGCTAGAGATAATTGCGACACAGAGACTTCTACTCAGAACCCTCAGTGTTGCTCTAAAGCTGGGGAAGTAAGGTTTATCGGCACCAGGGCTCTCACCTCATGATACGACCGGGGGTGGGGGGCAATAATACGTCTTTTTCACCCCCCAAATGCTATTCCCACTTATTTTAATGTTCTTAAATGTTCATATGTTCATATTAAAAATAAAGTAGGCGCATACGGCTAAGTAATAATGATATATATGGTAAATATGATGATTTTCGTCAGGAATGAACCAAAATACCTTCGCCTGGCGGGACATTTGAAATACCAGAGTTTCGGGCCATAGTAGAAGGGCCACTCTACTGGTGATCTTTTTTTATCTTACTAACTCTTCATCATCCTCCATTCGGGCCTTCGGTGAGACTTTTTCTGTTGCGTTAGACATATCAAAGGCCTTCGATAGAGTCTGGCACAAATCCCTTATTTCCAAACTACACTCCTACGGTTTCTATCCCTCCATCTGTGCCTTTGTCTTCAATTTCCTTTCCGGCCATTCCATTGCTGCGGATGTGGACAGCTACCGTTCACTTCCTCAACCTATCAACTACGGAGATCCTCAGGGTTCTGTCATATCTCCAATTATCTTCCTATTATTCATTAACGACCTTCTCAACTGCACCTCCAGCCCCATTCACTCATATGCTGATAACTCTACATTACACTATTCAACTAGCCTTCCACAAAACTCTTCACAGCAGGAACTCCAAAACTCATGTAAGGAGGCCATAGAACACCTATTTTCTGATCTCTCTACTATCTATAATTGGGGCAAATAAAACCTTGTTACTTTCAATACTTCCAAAACTCAATTTCTCCATCTGTCTACTCGTCGCCTCCTTCCAGAAAACTATGACCTAATCTTCAACAACATACAAATTAACCCTTACATCTTCTATCAATATTCTTGGTGTTTCTTTTTCTTCTGATCTCTCTTGGAAAGATCATATTACCACTCTATAGTTAAAACAGCTTCCCAGAAGCTGTGTGTGCTCAACCGCCTCCAGGGGTTCTTTACCCTGGCGCAGCTTCTTGCTCTGTACAGGGGCACAGGGCGTCCATGTATTGAGTATTGTTCACACATGTGGGGACGATCCTCTCACACAGCACTTCTAAACAAAGTAGAAAAGAAAGCCTTCTGTCTCATTAACTCACGTCCACTCACCAATTCTCTGCAGTCTCTCTCTCTTCGCCGCAATGTTGCATCTCTCTCACTATTCTACCGCTATTACAATAATCAGTGTTCCTCAGAGCTCTCTCAGTGTATACCACCCCCTCTTCGTAGAGCACGTAGCACCCGTCTTGCAACACAATCCCACCCTTACTCTGTGCAACTCTCTAACCCAAGAGTGAGACATTATTTTCAATCTTTCTTCTATTCAACATCTGAGCTCTGGAACTCTCTCCCAGAATCAGTTTTTCCATCTTCCTACGACTTAAGCTGCTTCAAACTCTGTGTGTCCAGGCATTTTGGCTCGAACGTCCCTTGATTTTGGCCCTGTCACTCTTTCAACTTTGGGGGAGGCACTCGCTAGTCAGTTCTGCCTTTTGTCTCCCTCACTCACATAGAAGAAAACAAAAACAATTATGGGTGCTGACTTACTAGATAGTATGTGTAACTAGTACTGTACTGTACCCAGTACATGGGATACAAGACTATCCCCTTACTTACCAACTAGTGCGGATTCCTAGTACCCAGTACATGGGATACAAGACTAACCTTCACCTACCAGCTAAGGCAGGTTCCTAGTAACACCAAATTGTCATTAACCTAACCAAACAACCTAACCTAACTTAACCTAGTGTACTTAGTGGGGGCTGCCGCCCCCACACCCCCGCTGTTAGCACATAAAAATCAGACTAACATCGGAGGTTTCATGATCAGCAAATATAATTCAGACTAACCTCGGAGGCTTCATGGTCAGCAAATATATTTCAGACTAACCTCGGACTATCAACGGTGGAAGTTCTGATAATAATCCTATGAAAAAGATGTTCTAGTGCCCTCACACATCAAAACAATGTCACTGATCAGAGGGTAACCCTTTCTTAATTCCATTACGTCCGAAACCGAGATTTTATCGTAGGAATATATTAAATTCGTACCTGAACTAAAAAAAAACTTTCTAACTCAATAGAAGCAATAACTAAAATTTGACTTGAGATTTTTTTTTTTGTTTTTTTTTGTTTTTTTAGCCAGATGTCGTAATTCCCGAGAAGGGGTGGCCATGAACATTAGGCGTTTGTCACGAATCGCTAGGTTAAGTTGCCTGGGCTCGTCATATACCAATCAAATTTTGACAGTGAGGGCTCGATCGGCCGACCCTTTGATCAGCAACCGACACTCTACTAATTATGCCACGGCATATCATGAAAAAACATCGGTCCCGCTACTTGCGATTATACTATATTTGTTCCTAGCTTATAACTAGTCAAAGAGGGAAAATAGGGTATTTCGTAAAAGGGCCCAGACTACTTTGGCCTTTTTCCCATAGACACTGGGCCTTGCTGTTAGTGAATTTACATTTAGCCTGCAAAGTATTTCTTTTGGATTACCTACTCTACATAGGGTCGACAACTTGATTCTTGGTTTCTCTGTTAAGTAATCCATGTTGTGAAATCAGTTACAAAGATGGACAGAAATTCCGAGTTATGAGTACTGTATATAATTGTATCATGGGCATAAAGTTAACCCGTGCACCCTGGGGAACGTCATATGACTTAAGGCCTTTTTAGTAGTGGGAGAGACTCACTCAAACTGCTTTAGTATGTTCAAAGTCGACAAAGGTATTTCCTGATGCTCACTCGTGACTTTCACCCCAACCAGGCATCCAATAGTCTTTCATCTTTCATCATCATCTCCGACATGATAGGAAACCCCCGCTAAAGAATGGTCATGAAAGAAACACCTCTAGGCTACTTTATCAAGACATGCTTCCTTTACCCATGCCACAATGCTCCTTCTACTAAGTGGAAGTTTTCCTCAATACAATATAATTATGTTTCCACTTTCTTCTCCCATCCCATAGGTGGTCTTCCACTATATAGTTGCTCCATTCACCTGTCTCCTATGTATCTTTCTTGGCATTCTGTCCTCATTCATTCTCTGAACATGACCGTACCATTTCAAAGTACTTCTCTTTATCCACTCAATCACTTCACATTCAATGTCCAATCCAAAAGATTCTCTATCACTTAGTCCATCTAGCATTCTAGGTTGTTTTATGAACTATGCCCTTTAAGGAATTTTGCTAAAGTGTACCATACTTGTATTGTACTTAAAATACGTAAACAGTCATTCATGAGTTTACTTTCATATATAGTAGGCCTAAATCTACAAAAATACAGATCAGCTGATTTGTCTATATAAGCCAATTAATAACATATGGATATGTATTATTACATGTAGTACAGTGGATAGCATGGTGGACTGCAGACCAAATAGACAGTGGTGGGCGTGGGCGCGCCGATTTGGCGCTCTGCGATCCGGTGCGCACTACCAATATAGAGGAGCGCGGAGCGAGGAGCGGCTAAAATCTGAACTCGGAGTGCAGCCGGGGAGCGCAGCATGAATTTTGCGCTCCTTTCTGGCGCTCCGGAAGCGATTTTTCCTGTCAACAACACGTTCAAGAACGTCATTATCATGTACAGTCATCGTACGGTGTTACTCACGGTGTTAGTGAACTGTGATACAGTGATACTATGATAGTGACAGACTGACAGTGTTACAGTTGTTAACTTGTTACTGACTTTTTTTGGCTTTTGCTAACGCTAAGTAAACCTTACGGGCAAGTTACGGCTTACGAAGGGGCCTATTTTAATAAATTATTAATGATATCATCATATCAATCATATCATATGATATTAAATTATTAATCGTTTAATCATGTAATCAACTAATCATGTTGACGTTGTTATTGTATTGTTAGGCTTGTTAGCTTGATAAGTTTAACTGTTTAAGTTTCTTAGTTTGGACAGTTTCTGTAATTCTTTATGTCATATCATAGATATCAATGGACAGTCACAATGTCACAATGTCACAATGATATCAATCATATCATTCATATCATTGATATGACATAAAGAATTACAGAAACTGAGAAAGTGAGAAACTTAAACTTCAGAAAGACACCATGACTTGAGTTTTTTTTTATTTTTTTAATTTTTTGAATTTAATGAAGTGAAAGACAAAGGATTGTATTAATTTAGGTAAATAATTAAATAACTTCTAGAAGCTGTTTTTTACTTTTTTTTATTATATACCTATTTTTGGGAGTGCAGAGCAGGAAGCGCATCGGTTCGGCTGACCAAAGGAGCGTGTGAGTGCTGCCGCATTACCTTATGTCTGAGGAGCGAGGAGCGCTGCCGCATTACCGGTCCCACCGGAGCGCGCCCACCACTGCAAATAAACCTCTGATCGAGTCCACGCCAAATGTCAGTTTTTTTTATGAGGGGATGGTTATACCGACACGACGAGAATATACCCTCTATATTGTCACAAACTCCATAGCAAAGAAGAACTATGAAGGTAGTAAGGAGGGTCTGTAGTGTATTATACTGTATATGTTGGTCTGTATGGTGGTGGTCAGTATACAGACAGTATGGAAGGTCTATGTTGGTCTGTATGGTGGTGGATAGTATGGAGGGTCTATTTTGGTCTGTATGGTGGTGGACAGTATGGAAGGTCTATGTTGGTCTGTATGGTGGTGGTCAGTATGGAAGGTCTATGTTGGTCTGTATGGTGGTGGTCAGTATGGAAGGTCTTTGTTGGTCTGTATGGTGGTGGTCAGTATGGAGGGTCTATGTTGGTCTGTATGGTGGTGGACAGTATGGAGGGTCTATGTTGATCTGTATGGTGGTGGACAGTATGGAGGGTCAATGTTGGTCTGTATGGTGGTGGTCAGTATGGAGGGTCTATGTTCTGTATGGTGGTGGTCAGTATGGAGGGTCTATGTTGGTCTGTATGGTGGTGGTCAGTATGGATGGTCTATGTTGGTCTGTATGGTGGTGGACAGTATGGAGGGTTTATGTTGGTCTGTATGGTGGTGGACAGTATGGAGGGTCTATGTTGGTCTGTATGGTGGTGGACAGTATGGAGGGTCTATGTTGGTCTGTATGGTGGTGGTCAGTATGGAGGGTCTATGTTGGTCTGTATGGTGGTGGTCAGTGTGGAGGGTCTATGTTGGTCTGTATGGTGGTGGACAGTATGGAGGGTCTATTTTGGTCTGTATGGTGGTGGACAGTATGGAAGGTCTATGTTGGTCTGTATGGTGGTGGTCAGTATGGAGGGTCTATGTTGGTCTGTATGGTGGTGGTCAGTATGGAGGGTCTATGTTGGTCTGTATGGTGGTGGACAGTATGGAGGGTCTATGTTGGTCTGTATGGTGGTGGTCAGTATGGAGAGTCTATGTTGGTCTGTATGGTGGTGGTCAGTATGGAGGGTCTATTTTGGTATGTATGGTGGTGGACAGTATGGAAGGTCTATGTTGGTCTGTATGGTGGTGGTCAGTATGGAAGGTCTATGTTGGTCTGTATGGTGGTGGTCAGTATGGAAGGTCTATGTTGGTCTGTATGGTGGTGGATAGTATGGAGGGTCTATTTTGGTCTGTATGGTGGTGGTCAGTATGGAGGGTCTATGTTGGTCTGTATGGTGGTGGACAGTATGGAGGGTCTATGTTGGTCTGTATGGTGGTGGTCAGTATGGAGGGTCTATGTTGGTCTGTATGGTGGTGGTCAGTATGGAGGGTCTATGTTGGTCTGTATGGTGGTGGTCAGTATGGAGGGTCTATGTTGGTCTGTATGGTGGTGGTCAGTATGGAGGGTCTATGTTGGTCTGTATGGTGGTGGTCAGTATGGAGGGTTTATGTTGGTCTGTATGGTGGTGCTCAGTATGGAGGGTCTATGTTGGTCTGTATGGTGGTGGTCAGTATGGAGGGTCTATGTTGGTCTGTATGGTGGTGGTCAGTATGGAGGGTCTATGTTGGTCTGTATGGTGGTGGACAGTATGGAGGGTCTATGTTGGTATGTATGGTGGTGGTCAGTATGGAGGGTCTATGTTGGTCTGTATGGTGGTGGTCAGTATGGAGGGTCTATGTTGGTCTGTATGGTGGTGGTCAGTATGGAGGGTCTATGTTGGTCTGTATGGTGGTGGTCAGTATGGAGGGTCTATGTTGGTCTGTATGGTGGTGGTCAGTATGGAGGGTCTATGTTGGTCTGTATGGTGGTGGACAGTATGGAGGGTCTATGTTGGTCTGTATGGTGGTGGTCAGTATGGAGGGTCTATGTTGGTCTGTATGGTGGTGGACAGTATGGAGGGTCTATGTTGGTCTGTATGGTGGTGGACAGTATGGAGGGTCTATGTTGGTCTGTATGGTGGTGGTCAGTATGGAGGGTCTATGTTGGTCTGTATGGTGGTGGTCAGTATGGAGGGTCTATGTTGGTCTGTATGGTGGTGGTCAGTATGGAGGGTCTATGTTGGTCTGTATGGTGGTGGTCAGTATGGAGGGTCTATGTTGGTCTGTATGGTGGTGGTCAGTATGGAGGGTCTATGATGGTCTGTATGGTGGTGGTCAGTATGGAGGGTCTGTGTTGGTCTGTATGGTGGTGGTCATTATGGAGGGTCTATGTTGGTCTGTATGGTGGTAGTCAGTATGGAGGGTCTATGTTGGTCTGTATGGTGGTGGTCCGTATGGAGGGTCTATGTTGGTCTGTATGGTGGTAGTCAGTATGGAGGGTCTATGTTGGTCTGTATGGTGGTGGTCAGTATGGAGGGTCTATGATGATCTGTATGGTGGTGGACAGTATGGAGGGTCTATGTTGGTCAGTATGGAGGGTCTATGTTGGTCTGTATGGTGGTGGTCAGTATGGAGGGTCTATGTTGGTCTGTATGGTGGTGGACAGTATGGAGGGTCTATGTTGGTCTGTATGGAGGGTCTATGTTGGTCTGTATGGTGGTGGTCAGTATGGAGGGTCTATGTTGGTCTGTATGGTGGTGGTCAGTATGGAGGGTCTATGTTGGTCTGTATGGTGGTGGACAGTATGGAGGGTCTATGTTGGTCTGTATGGAGGGTCTATGTTGGTCTGTATGGTGGTGGTCAGTATGGAGGATCTATGTTGGTCTGTATGGTGGTGGTCAGTATGGAGGGTCTATGTTGGTCTGTATGGTGGTGGTCAGTATGGAGGGTCTATGTTGGTCTGTATGGTGGTGGTCAGTATGGAGGGTCTATGTTGGTCTGTATGGTGGTGGTCAGTATGGAGGATCTATGTTGGTCTGTATGGTGGTGGTCAGTATGGAGGGTCTATGTTGGTCTGTATGGTGGTGGACAGTATGGAGGGTCTATGTTGGTCTGTATGGTGGTGGTCAGTATGGAGGGTCTATGTTGGTCTGTATGGTGGTGGTCAGTATGGAGGGTCTATGTTGGTCTGTATGGTGGTGGTCAGTATGGAGGGTCTATGTTGGTCTGTATGGTGGTGGTCAGTATGGAGGGTCTATGTTGGTCTGTATGGTGGTGGTCAGTATGGAGGGTCTATGTTGGTCTGTATGGTGGTGGACAGTATGGAGGGTCTATGTTGGTCTGTATGGTGGTGGTCAGTATGGAGGGTCTATGTTGGTCTGTATGGTGGTGGTCAGTATGGAGGGTCTATGTTGGTCTGTATGGTGGTGGTCAGTATGGAGGGTCTATGTTGGTCTGTATGGTGGTGGACAGTATGGAGGGTCTATGTTGGTCTGTATGGTGGTGGTCAGTATGGAGGGTCTATGTTGGTCTGTATGGTGGTGGACAGTATGGAGGGTCTATGTTGGTCTGTATGGTGGTGGTCAGTATGGAGGGTCTATGTTGGTCTGTATGGTGGTGGACAGAATGGAGGGTCTATGTTGGTCTGTATGGTGGTGGTCAGTATGGAGGGTCTATGTTGGTCTGTATGGTGGTGGACAGTATGGAGGGTCTATGTTGGTCTGTATGGTGGTGGTCAGTATGGAGGGTCTATGTTGGTCTGTATGGTGGTGGTCAGTATGGAGGGTCTATGTTGGTCTGTATGGTGGTGGTCAGTATGGAGGGTCTATGTTGGTCTGTATGGTGGTGGTCAGTATGGAGGGTCTATGTTGGTCTGTATGGTGGTGGTCAGTATACAGACAGTGTGGAGGGTCTATGTTGGTCTGTATGGTGGTGGTCAGTATGGAGGGTCTATGTTGGTCTGTATGGTGGTGGACAGTATGGAGGGTCTATGTTGGTCTGTATGGGGTTGGTCAGTATGGAGGGTCTATGTTGGTCTGTATGGTGGTGGTCAGTATGGAGGGTCTATGTTGGTCTGTATGGTGGTGGTCAGTATGGAGGGTCTATGTTGGTCTGTATGGTGGTGGACAGTATGGAGGGTCTATGTTGGTCTGTATGGTGGTGGACAGTATGGAGGGTCTATGTTGGTCTGTATGGTGGTGGTCAGTATGGAGGGTCTATGTTGGTCTGTATGGTGGTGGACAGTATGGAGGGTCTATGTTGGTATGTATGGTGGTGGTCAGTATGGAGGGTCTATGTTGGTCTGTATGGTGGTGGTCAGTATGGAGGGTCTATGTTGGTCTGTATGGTGGCGGACAGTATGGAGGGTCTGTGTTGGTCTGTATGGTGGTGGTCAGTATGGAGGGTCTATGTTGGTCTGTATGGTGGAGGTCAGTATGGAGGGTCTATTTTGGTCTGTATGGTGGTGGTCAGTATGGAGGGTCTGTTGGTCTGTATGGTGGTGGTCAGTATGGAGGGTCTATGTTGGTCTGTATGGTGGTGGTCAGTATGGAGGGTCTATGTTGGTCTGTATGGTGGTGGTCAGTATGGAGGGTCTATGTTGGTCTGTATGGTGGTGGTCAGTATGGAGGGTCTATGTTGGTCTGTATGGTGGTGGTCAGTATGGAGGGTCTATGTTGGTCTGTATGGTGGTAGTCAGTATGGAGGGTCTATGTTGGTATGTATGGTGGTGGTCAGTATGGAGGGTCTATGTTGGTCTGTATGGTGGTGGACAGTATGGAGGGTCTATGTTGGTCTGTATGGTGGTGGTCAGTATGGAGGGTCTATGTTGGTCTGTATGGAGGGTCTATGTTGGTCTGTATGGTGGTGGACAGTATGGAGGGTCTATGTTGGTCTGTATGGAGGGTCTATGTTGGTCTGTATGGTGGTGGTCAGTATGGAGGGTCTATGTTGGTCTGTATGGTGGTGGTCAGTATGGAGGGTCTATGTTGGTCTGTATGGTGGTGGTCAGTATGGAGGGTCTATGTTGGTCTGTATGGTGGTGGTCAGTATGGAGGGTCTATGTTGGTCTGTATGGTGGTGGACAGTATGGAGGGTCTATGTTGGTCTGTATGGAGGGTCTATGTTGGTCTGTATGGAGGGTCTATGTTGGTCTGTATGGTGGTGGTCAGTATGGAGGGTCTATGTTGGTCTGTATGGTGGTGGTCAGTATGGAGGGTCTATCTTGGTCTGTATGGTGGTGGTCAGTATGGAGGGTCTATGTTGGTCTGTATGGTGGTGGTCAGTATGGAGGGTCTATGTTGGTCTGTATGGTGGTGGACAGTTTGGAGGGTCTATGTTGGTCTGTATGGTGGTGGTCAGTATGGAGGGTCTATGTTGGTCTGTATGGTGGTGGTCAGTATGGAGGGTCTATGTTGGTCTGTATGGTGGTGGTCAGTATGGAGGGTCTATGTTGGTCTGTATGGTGGTGGTCAGTATGGAGGGTCTATGTTGGTCTGTATGGTGGTGGTCAGTATGGAGGGTCTATGTTGGTCTGTATGGTGGTGGACAGTATGGAGGGTCTATGTTGGTCTGTATGGTGGTGGTCAGTATGGAGGGTCTATGTTGGTCTGTATGGTGGTGGTCAGTATGGAGGGTCTATGTTGGTCTGTATGGTGGTGGTCAGTATGGAGGGTCTATGTTGGTCTGTATGGTGGTGGTCAGTGTGGAGGGTCTATGTTGGTCTGTATGGTGGTGGTCAGAATGGAGGGTCTATGTTGGTCTGTATGGTGGTGGTCAGTATGGAGGGTCTATGTTGGTCTGTATGGTGGTGGTCAGTGTGGAGGGTCTATGTTGTTGTTGTTGTTGTTGTTCCCTAAGCTGCCTGGCCGAACAGCCCCGAGTCCCTGAGGAAGGCCATGGCCACGATCGGGCTTTCCCACAGAGCTCTCATTGAGTGTAGGTTGTGTTGTTGGCGTAAGTGGTTGTGTGAAATGCAGTCTTCTATGATGTGTTTAATGGTATGGGGTGCTGTGTTACATCCCGGGCAGGCGTCGACAACGGAGTCATCCACTCTCTTCTGATAGCTCAGGAGAGCTGGATGGTGTCCACATCTCAGCCTGGCCAGGTGGACTCTGTCCTCGCGAGGGAGGGAGGATTCGGAAGGATGGATTTCGGGAGGTCGTGCATGCAGCTGCGTGTTGTCTGTGAGTGAGTGGATGGATTGGCGAGAGATACGAGTATGGATGTGGTTCTGGAAGTTGGTTCGGGGTGGGCAGGGAGGGAGAGAGGACAATAATTGTGTGTGATACCGTGTGCTGGGTGTTGTTTTGATATTTCTTGGTGTCTGTGGGTGTGTTGCCATGTAGTTTAGTGGGTGGTCTTGGTTCGTGGAGGCTGCTGCCAGGAATTGAGTGCCTCTCATGTCCAGATGGTCTTTGACTTTGAGGATTTTTGTTTCTTGATGTAGATGATCTGTGGGTGTAGTAGCTGTGCAGCCTGTAATGATCTTCAGGGCTTTGTTTTGAATAGTCTGTAAGGTCTTATGATGTGTTTCAGCTAGGTTAGAAGCCCAGGCTGGGCTTGCGTATTCCATTACTGATCTTATGTATTGTTTATATACTGTGGTGGTAGTTTCTTTGTTGTGTCCAAATTTTGTGTGAGCAAGTGACCTGAGGGCGTTAAGTCTGGGTGTCAGTTTCTTTTTAATGCTTGTGGTGTGCTGTTTGAATGTCATATGAGTATCATATGTTACTCCTAGGATTTTGGGTGTGTGTGTATGTGTTAGGGGTGTGTTGTTTATGGTGAGTTGAGGGATGTATTCGTGTTCACCTGTCCAGCTTGTGAGCAGGGTTGCGGTGGACTTGGCTGGGGCTAGATTAAGTCTGTTTGTAGTGCACCAGCCATGAATCTACCGCGCAGAGCATTTAAAATCTGAGGAGCCTTCATCATGAGCGCACGCGACCTCACTCATGGCTTCAGTCATTATGAATTGGGTTCTCACTACGAAAAAACTTTGTAAAAAATAAAAAACAAAAAGAAAATAAGAATAACTATCCAATAAGCTTTCCATCATATCGTGGATGTACTTGTGTGGATCTTTGACCAGACGCTGATTCAGGCGTCATTCTTCCTTCACTGACATATCAAGTAAACCAAAATCCTTAATACATCAACGAATGGGAAGGGGATGGTCGGGAGGGCCCCAGTCGTCAATGATTACGGGGCCACTACTAAATATTAGGTTTTCTTTATCTCCTTACAGGAGTCAAACCTATAATTTATTAGTGGCCCCTCCATCATTGACGAACATGCCTGATTTCTAAGACTGGAGGGGGACATTCGTAATCATATCATAACTCTAGAAAAGCAGATAATCAAACAACCACATAGTATTCTTACTTTTGTAAAAAAGAGATATTCGGGTGTATAAACTTTATACAGCCTAAATCTTCAAAAAGGGGTACAAGCAGGAGCGTGCTTCAAAGAAGCCTGCTTGAAAAAGGGTTAACTCTGAGACTGTGCACAGATCTGCTAGTTAAGAAGGCACCCCACTTAAAGTAAGTGGTGAAAACTAAAAACTTATAAGTTTACATGTGCACATATAAACCCCATTAACTAGTGGATATATTCCTAAAAATATAACCAAACATAAATGAATTCTTGTACATTCGTAGAAGTACTGAACACGTGTACTTATGCAGAAGTAATTACTTCAAAAGTAAAAGTCGTAGTTGCAACTACCGAGATTTCTCAAAAATCTATTGCTTCACAGCCAAAGCTACTTACAACAAGAATTGTTGTAACACTACTATTAGCCTTTAGCACAATTTCCTGCAATGAATACTACAGAGAAATTTTATAATACAATGCCTACAACCAGTATCACAGCTCGTATGTTCCGAACACATACTCCGGAGGGGTCTAGGGTGTCCTATGTCACACTGACTGCACCCTCTGCCATAAAGCTATACATGGCAAGGAAGGTTTGTCCAGAGCTACTGAAAGGTATCGAGGCAAAAACTCCTGATTAGAGGCCCACAACTGTGTGGACGTAATAACTTCCACCGAAAGATTATTAAGGAAACGTAAAGGGGCTGTCCCCTTGCGTAAATCGTGGGTCTTACCCACAACGCCGGGATTCTTCTCTTTAAAGTCCTCGACCAAGAGAGAAGCCAGTGTACGCTCCATCAAGCGTTCAACCGGACTTGCGACCCATAAAGCACCCTGGTGATTTAGAGGTGCCACTCTTAAATATTTGGTTAGAGCTTGCACTGGGCAAAAAAGATGGTGCACCTTTCCCCTGTTTAACGCCAGCACCGTGAACTCTGAAAACACGTGTTCACTGTGCTCAATCTCGGCTATGAATCCTGGGGAAGGTGCAATGTGAATACACGCATGAAGCCTATCAAACCTGAGGCAATTAGGTGCATTGCTCATCTCCGCCAGCTCAGATACTCTGTTCCCGGTAGCCAAAGCCATAAGGAATACTGCCCTTTTGTAAAATCTGCAGTCTTTGGTACATACGGGAACGAGAATAACGACGATGCTTTGTCCAGAGACCATGTAGGCCTGAGCCGACGGGGAGGTGGGCGGAGTTTAAAACCTGCCCACATAAATAACTTTCAGATAAATGTTTCTGCATGAACAGATAAATTAAATAATAAACAACCAACGCCACCGAGGGCACAGTTCGTTTTGTTCTAAGAATCCGAGACGTAAAAGCTTGCCAATGCGATTGAAACTGTCGCTTTGTAGACTGGGTATATTGATTCGCGAATATCTTGGTCACGTCGCTACCATATGGTGCTAGCCACTTGGCCTCCTGAATGTCCAAAATGAACAAGTCCGCGAGGTATCTAGGTTGCCAGTTGTGTTCTAAGTGGAACAACCCGACCAGGAGTGACACTGGGTGCGGGCACCACGTGTTCAAATGCTGGTACCACACTGCGCCGGCCACAGGGGCGCGATTAGCGAGACTATGCCTCGCTAATCCTGTAGTTTGTTGACTACGTGGCACATTAGAGACGCGTCTGGCGGCGGAAAATAGATAAATGGAACTCAACCTGTTCTCGTCCGTCATCAGAGCGTCAGGTCCGCCCGCCGGCGTTATCGTCCGGCAGGTGAGGTACGACTGTGAGTATCGCCATACACCTTGGCTGTGGCTGTCCCTCGCTTGCGAGCTCGGTATACTCCCTGAATGGGAGCCCTCGTCCGAGTCCCGTAAAGGTTTATGATAATTAAAAGCTCCCATAGCTCATTAACACATTGAAAGCAGAGCTGGTGAGCAAAATCATAAAGTATACTAATTAATTTAATTTATATTTTAATTGTATTAAAATAAATTACTATAAATAAACACAATATTATCATAATATAATCATAGAAAATATATATGTTTATTATGATTCAGCTATTAAATTATTTCATTAACAAATAAAAATAAGATATGGCTACCTGAGCTTAACGGCGTTGAACATACAGCAATGAGAGGTTCAAGTGCCGACACGACAGACACTGGGGGAAAACTACCCCGCCCCCGGGAACTACCTGGTCACCTGGTGCAACACCGGTAATCCGCCCTGGAAAGATAAATTTCCGGGGATTAATGCTCATAGGGTTACACCCAAAAAATGGTACAAAATATGTGCCTCAAAACCGCCGGTCAACGAACCGTAGTACTCCACCACTACTTTTCGTTGTCCATTAGTTTCATATTAAAGATTTCAGCATATCTTTACCTGTCCAGAAGATTTAAGCATATCTTCTGAATCCTCATAAAGATGAAGCATATCTTTATTAAAGATGAAGTCTTTCAAGTATCCCTTTACACTTGAAACACTAGTAAGATTCCGGCATCTTTTTATCCCATAAAAAGTCTAAGCCTATCTTAATCTCTAATCTGGCTTCTCCCAGAAGCCCTCATAGATCGCCGTCTTGAAGGCCGTGATACCCTATTGTATCAATCAATTGTTTGGCAAATTATCGCGAATTGCAAATCAGTTAATATAACCACCCAAAGGTACAACCGCCGGGTTTTATATGCAATGTCAAACCAATTGTACCTGCCCCAGACCTCGTTGTAAAAAGGTCGCCGGGAGGGAAAGACTAAACACACAAACGGCATTGTTATAATGGCTTAGTAAAGATTTCAGCATATCTTTTACCTGTCCAAAAGAATTAAGCATAACTTCTTCATCCTCATAAAGATGAAGCATATCTTTATTAAAGATGAAGTCTTTCAAGTATCCCTTTACACTTGAAACACTAGTAAGATTCAGGCATCTTTTTATCCCATAAAAAGTCTAAGCCTATCTTAATCTCTAATCCGGCTTCTCCCAGAAGCCCTCATAGATCGCCGTCTTGAAGGCCGTGATACCCTATTGTATCAATCAATTGTTTGGCAAATTATCTCGAATTGCAAATTCGTTAATATAACCACCCGAAGGTACAACCGCCGGGTTTTATATACAAGGACCCCAATGGAAATACGCCTAACGGCCTTATTGGGCTATCCTTAGTTGGAATTATACAAGGCTGGTACATGTCATATTTATAACATACTATGTGGTACCAACTCTGTAAATTGCTAACTGAATAAATATTATTATTATTATTACGTTCTTCAAAAAAAGGCGTATACACAAGTACACCTGGCATAGACTTGTGAGGGGAGAGACTGTAGAGAGGGCATTGATGGATTATGTGCTGGTGACAAGGGAAAGATTGTGTAGACTGCTGGATGTGAATGTGATGAGAGGTCAGGCGGAGGGTATGTCAGATCATTACCTGGTGGAGGGAAAGCTAAGAGTTAAGAGTTACAGGAGAATAAGAGACAAGCGTGAAGTAAGAGAGGTAATAAAAGTTAGTGAGTTAGAGAAGAGTGAAAAAGAGAGGGAGTACAAGGAAAGACTAAATGAAAAGTGGATGGAAGTGAGAGAGATGGAAGAGAGAGAAGTAGAGATTGAATGGCAACAGTTTAAGGAAGGAGTGAAAGCAAGTGCAGAGGTAGTATGCGGCAAAAGGAAAGTAGGAGGCAGAGGTATCAGGAAGGGAAGCGAGTGGTGGAATGATACGGTGAGAAAGGCAGTTGAGGAGAAGAGACAGTGTTTTGAGAGGGTTTTACAGGATGGTAGTGTTGAGGTATGGGAGAGGTACAAGGAGAAAAGGAGAGAGGCAAAACGGAAAATTAGAGAAGCGAAAAAAGATGCAAACGAAAGGTGGGGCCAAAGGATGAGTGAGAATTTTGAAGAACGAAAGAAGATGTTCTGGAAGGAGGTAAATAAAGTAAGGAAAGGAGGACAAAAGAGGGAAGAGTCAGTGAAAGATGAAAATGGAGAATTACTAGTGGAACCAGTTGAAGTGAGGAAAAGATATGCCGAGTATTTTGAATCTTTGTTAAATACAAGAGATGGAAGAGAAGCAGTGATTGAAGCAGAGGTGGATGGAGGCCACCCAGGTGGCAGGGAATGAATGAAAGGATTGAGGAAAATGAGGTGAAAGAAGCAGTGAAACAAATGAGAGCGGGAAAAGCAGAAGGTTTGGATGGTATTGCTGTGGAGTGTATAAAGAAGGGTGGAGATGTGATAATAGATTGGTTGGTGAGACTTTTCAATGTGTACTTTGCTGTGTCAATGGTACCAATAGACTGGAAGAGTGCATGTATTGTGCCGTTGTACAAGGGGAAGGGAGATCGGCAGGAGTGTTCAAGTTATAGCGGTATTAGTTTATTGTCAGTGGTTGGAAAGCTGTATGGCAGGGTGTTGATAGAGAGGATAATAAAGTGTACGGAAGTTGCAATAGGAGAAGAACAGTGCGGTTTTAGGAGGGGAAGAGGGTGCGTGGATCAGATGTTTGCAGTAAGACAGTTATGCGAGAAGTATTTAGAGAAGCATAAGGAGATATTTTGGGCTTTTATGGACTTGAAAAAAGCGTATGATCGTGTGGACCGTGAAGCAATGTGGAAGGTGTTAAGGATTTATGAAATAGGAGGAAATTTGTTAGAAGCAGTTAAGAGTTTTTATGAAGGGAGCAGAGCATGTGTGAGAGTAGGAAATGGTGAGTTGAGTGAATGGTTTGAGGTAAAGGTAGGTTTGCGACAGGGTTGTGTAATATCACCATGGCTGTTTAATATGTTTATGGATGGTGTGGTGAGGGAGGTGAAAAGGAGAACTATGGGAAGAGGATTGGGTTTAGTAGGAAAGAATGGTAGAGATTGGGAGTTGAATCAGTTGCTGTTCGCTGATGACACAGCATTGGTGGCGGATTCTGATGAGAAACTGCAGCAGGTAGTCAAAGAGTTTGGTGTGGTTTGTGGAAGGAGGAAACTGAAGGTGAACGTCAATAAAAGTAAAGTAATGGTGTGTAATAGGGGAGAGCATAGGGTGAATCTAGATGTGAGGCTGGATGGGGAAATATTGGAACAAGTAGAGTGTTTTAAATATCTAGGAGGAACAATAAGCAGGAGTGGAGGTATGGAAGTGGAGGTAAAACAGAGAGTGTGTGAAGGAAGGAAGGTTTTCGGAGCAATGGGAAGTATGTGGAAGACGAGAAATCTCGGAGTGAAAGTAAAAAGTGCACTGTATCAAGGAATTGTTGTGCCAACAGTGATGTATGGGGCTGAGACATGGGCTCTGAAGAAAAAGGAGAAAAGAGGGCTGGATGTGTTGGAGATGAGCTGCTTGAGGAGTATGTGTGGAGTTACTCGTAGAGACAGATTGAGGAATGAAGAGATACGTAGGAGAGTGGGGCAGCAGGAACATTTGTCAGCCAGAGTGGACAGAAGGGTGCTGAGCTGGTATGGTCATGTTGAACGAATGGGAGATGAAAGGCTTACAAAGAGAATATGTGAGTCAGATACAAGGGGAGATAGAAGGGCAGGAAGACCCCCATTGAGATGGAGAGACTGTGTAAGAAAGGCTTTGGATGATAGAGGAATGACTATAGATCAGGCAGGGGAAGTGGTGGTGGACAAGAGTGAATGGAGAATGCTTGTGAATAGTTGAGTGAACACGTGGTCATTTGGAGTAAGGGGTCGGGCGCAAGTTGGACTAGATAATAGTCCATCAGGCGCCTGGCCCGGGGAGACGATTAATATGAAGGGTGTGCCTGGAAGTGTGGTGGGAGGGCTTGTGGCTTTGGCTCCGCTGCATGTCTGCCTGCCGAGATCGGAACCTCTCCGGGTGGTCAGGGGCCGGGGGAGTGCTGGAGCGACCTTGGTAACCCTGGTCTCTGGGTCTTCTCCTGGGTGACCTGGATGTGTGAGAGTTTGTGTTTTTTATCTGTGTTTATTTTTTGTTTTATGATGTTTTTGTGTTTTCCCTGTTCTTGCTCTGTCTTGAGTCGGCTACCCCCAAAATGGGGATTGGGCCTGAGCATATAGATAGATAGATAGATAGATTATTATTATTAATGTCAAACCAATTATACCTGCCCCAGACCTCTTTGTAAAAAGGTCGCCAGGAGGTAAAGACCAAACAAACAGACAGCATTGTTTCAATGGCTTTGAAAAGCAGAGAAAACCAAGGCCAACAGGTGTCAGCCTGATCACCTAGAAAACTGAGTGGAGCCCCCCTCGACGGGAATAACTCAGGAAGCCTGATCCCAGACTCGACCATAGAAAACGCAGTTTCTGATGAGCCCTCAAGCGACCAAACTCGTCGGGGTAACTTACCTATTTTAGCCATCCTGACTAAAACTCGGTAAACAAAAACGGTGTTCACTATAGGTTTGACTCCTGTAAGGAGATAAAGAAAACTTAATATTTAGTAGTGGCCCCGTAATCATTGACGAACATGCCTATTACATAAGGCATCCTCTTCAAACACTAATCCGCCGTAGTTTGAATCTACCGCGCAGAGCATTTAAAATCTGAGGAGCCTTCATCATGAGCGCACGCAACCTCACTCATGGCTTCAGTCATTATGAATTGGGTTCTCACTACGAAAAAACTTCGTAAAAAAGAAAAAAGAAAAAGAAAATAAGAATAACTATCCAATAAGCTTTCCATCATATCGTGGATGTACTTGTGTGGATCTTTGACCAGACGCTGATTCAGGCGTCATTCTTCCTTCACTGACATATCAAGTAAACCAAAATCCTTAATACATCAACGAATGGGAAGGGGATGGTCGGGAGGGCCCCAGTCGTCAATGATTACGGGGCCACTACTAAATATTAGGTTTTCTTTATCTCCTTACAGGAGTCAAACCTATAATTTATTAGTGGCCCCTCCATCATTGACGAACATGCCTGATTTCTAAGACTGGAGGGGGACATTCGTAATCATATCATAACTCTAGAAAAGCAGATAATCAAACAACCACATAGTATTCTTACTTTTGTAAAAAAGAGATATTCGGGTGTATAAACTTTATACAGCCTAAATCTTCAAAAAGGGGTACAAGCAGGAGCGTGCTTCAAAGAAGCCTGCTTGAAAAAGGGTTAACTCTGAGACTCTGTGCACAGATCTGCTAGTTAAGAAGGCACCCCACTTAAAGTAAGTGGTGAAAACTAAAAACTTATAAGTTTACATGTGCACATATAAACCCCATTAACTAGTGGATATATTCCTAAAAATATAACCAAACATAAATGAATTCTTGTACATTCGTAGAAGTACTGAACTCGTGTACTTATGCAGAAGTAATTACTGCAAAAGTAATTACTGCAAAAGTAAAAGTCGTAGTTGCCACTACCGAGATTTCTCAAAAATCTATGGCTTCACAGCCAAAGCTACTTACAACAAGAATTGTTGTAACACTACTATTGGCCTTTAGCACAATTTCCTGCAATGAATACTACAGAGAAATTTTATAATACAATGCCTACAACCAGTATCACAGCTCGTATGTTCCGAACACATACTCCGGAGGGGTCTAGGGTGTCCTATGTCACACTGACTGCACCCTCTCTCCCCCCCCCCCCCCCCCTTTTCTTGAAATTAAACAAAACGTGACTAAAAGGGCCACCTAGACCCTCTGCCGTAAAGCTATACATGGCAAGGAAGGTTTGTCCAGAGCTACTGAAAGGTATCGAGGCAAAAACTCCTGATTAGAGGCCCACAACTGTGTGGACGTAATAACTTCCACCGAAAGATTATTAAGGAAACGTAAAGAGGCTGTCCCCTTGCATAAATCGTGGGTCTTACCCACAACGCCGGGATTCTTCTCTTTAAAGTCCTCGACCAAGAGAGAAGCCAGTGTACGCTCCATCAATCGTTCACCCGGACTTGCGACCCATAAAGCACCCTGGTGATTTAGAGGTGCCACTCTTAAATATTTGGTTAGAGCTTGCACTGGGCAAAAAAGATGGTGCACCTTTCCCCTGTTTAACGCCGGCACCGTGAACTCTGAAAACACGTGTTCACTGTGCTCAATCTCGGCTATGAATCCTGGGGAAGGTGCAATGTGAATACACTCATGAAGCCTCTCAAACCTGAGGCAATTAGGTGCGTTGCTCATCGCCGCCAGCTCAGATACTCTGTTCCCGGTAGCCAAAGCCATAAGGAATACTGCCCTTTTGTAAAATCTGCAGTCTTTGGTACATACGGGAATGAGAATAACGACGATGCTTTGTCCAGAGACCATGTAGGCCTGAGCTGACGGGGAGGTGGGCGGAGTTTAAAACCTGCCCACATAAATCACTTTCAGATAAATGTTTCTGCATGAACAGATAAATTAAATAATAAACAACCAACGCCACCGAGGGCACAGTTTGTTTTGTTCTAAGAATCCGAGACGTAAAAGCTTTCCAATGCGATTGAAACTGTCGCTTCGTAGACTGGGTATATTGATTCGTGAATATCTTGGTCACGTCGCTACCATAAGGTGCTAGCCACTTGGCCTCCTCAATGTCCAAAATGAACAAGTCCGCGAGGTTTCTAGGTTGCCAATTGTGTTCTAAGTGGAACAACCCGACCAGGAGGGACACTGGGTGCGGGCACCACGTGTTCAAATGCTGGTACCACACTGCGCCGGCCACAGGGGCGCGATTAGCGAGACTATGCCTCGCTAATCCTGTAGTTTGTTGACTACGTGGCACATTAGAGACGCGTCTGGCGGCGGAAAAGAGATAAATGGAACTCAACCTGTTCTCGTCCGTCATCAGAGCGTCAGGTCCGCCCGCCGGCATTATCGTCCGGCGGGTGAGGTACGACTGTGAGTATCGCCATACACCTTGGCTGTGGCTGTCCCTCGCTTGCGAGCTCGGTATACTCCCTGAATGGGAGCCCTCGTCCGAGTCCCGTAAAGGTTTATGATAATTAAAAGCTCCCATAGCTCATTAACACATTGAAAGCAGAGCTGGTGAGCAAAATCATAAAGTATACTAATTAATTTAATTTATATTTAATTGTATTAAAATAAATTACTATAAATAAACACAATATTATCATAATATAATCATAGAAAATATATATGTTTATTATGATTCAGCTATTAAATTATTTCATTAACAAATAAAAATAATATAGGGCTACCTGAGCTTAACGGCGTTGAACATACAGCAATGAGAGGTTCAAGTGCCGACACGACAGAGACTGGGGGAAAACTACCCCGCCCCCGGGAACTACCTGGTCACCTGGTGCAACACCGGTACTCCGCCCTGGAAAGAGAATTTTCCGGGGATTAATGCTCATAGGGTTACACCCAAAAAACGGTACAAAATATGTGCCTCAAAACCGCCGGTCAACGAACCGTAGCACTCCACCACTACTTTTCGTTGTCCTTTAGTATCATATTAAAGATTTCAGCATATCTTTACCTGTCCAGAAGATTTAAGCATATCTTCTGAATCCTCATAAAGATGAAGCATATCTTTATTAAAGATGAAGTCTTTCAAGTATCCCTTTACACTTGAAACACTAGTAAGATTCCGGCATCTTTTTATCTCATAAAAAGTCTAAGCCTATCTTAATCTTTAATCTGGCGTCACCCAGAAGCCCTCATAGATCGCCGTCTTGAAGGCCGTGATACCCTATTGTATCAATCAATTGTTTGGCAAATTATCGCAAATTGCAAATCAGTTAATATAACCACCCAAAGGTACAACCGCCGGGTTTTATATGCAATTTCAAACCAATTGTACCTGCCCCATTCCTCTTTGTAAAAAGGTCGCCGGGAGGGAAAGACTAAACAAACAAACGGCATTGTTTCAATGGCTTATTAAAGATTTCAGCATATCTTTCACCTGTCCAAAAGAATTAAGAATAACTTCTTAATCCTCATAAAGATGAAGCATATCTTTATTAAAGATGAAGTCTTTCAAGTATCCCTTTACACTTGAACACTAGTAAGATTCAGGCATCTTTTTATCCCATAAAAAGTCTAAGCCTATCTTAATCTCTAATCCGGCTTCTCCCAGAAGCCCTCATAGATCGCCGTCTTGAAGGCTGTGATACCCTATTGTATCAATCAATTGTATCAATCAATTGTTTGGCAAATTAACTCTAATCGCAAATCCGTTAATATAACCACCCGAAGGTACAACCGCCGGGTTTTATATGCAATGTCAAACCAATTATACCTGCCCCAGACCTCTTTGTAAAAAGGTCGCCGGGAGGTAAAGACCAAACAAACAGACAGCATTGTTTCAATGGCTTTGAAAAACAGAGAAAACCAGGTGTCAGCCTGATCACCTACAAAACTGTGTGGAGCCCCCCTCGACGGGAATAAACCAGGAAGCCTGATCCCAGGCTCGACCATAGAAAACGCAGTTTCTGATGAGCCCTCAACCGAACAAACTCGTCGGGGTAACTTACCTATTTTAGCCATCCTGACTAAAACTCGGTAAACAAAAACGGTGTTCTCGGAGCAACGAGAAAAACGCCGGAAAGGTAACCCACACTAAACTATACATTACAGGAGGGCGTAATGCATAAAGCAATGAATAACACAGGAAGCCTGATCCCAGGCTCGACCACAGAAAACGCAGTTTCTTATGAGCCCTCAAGCGACCAAACTCGTCGGGGTAACTTACCTATTTTGAGCCATCCTGACTAAAACTCGGTAAACAAAAACGGTGTTCTCGGAGCAACGAGAAAAAACGCCGGAAAGGTAACCCACACCAAACGAGACATTTTAACACATTTTATACAAAGGGTGTGCGCAAAAATAGGGATACCTGAACAGGAGGGCGTAATGCATAAAGCAAAAACCGGGGCAAAGGTAGCCATGACAGAGACTGGTGGGATACTTACTCCAGGTTCTGCATAGACCCGCCGGGACCCAGCTCTGGAAAAAAAGAAAATTTCCAGGAATTAATGCTCATAAGGTTAACCCAAACATGTTCGCACACAAGTGTTAAATAACCCGCCGGGTAACGAGACGTAATACTCAACGACTACAGCTCGCTACGCGGTGGGGTTTCCTAAGTAAAAGATTTCAGAATATCTTAATTTGTCCAAAAGATTTATGAATACCCTCTGACATAATATATAAAGACCAGCATGGCGTTTATAACTGATTAAGTCTTTCCGGTGGTGTTTGTTTCAAGATTCAATTTTGGAAAAAAAAAAAACTAAAAAAGACGCCGGCCCCCGAATTATCTCGTAGATCAAAAACTGGGAAGCCTGACAAATATACGAGATCTAACTTCTCCCGAAGTATCTTTTTGGATCGCCGTATGTTGAAGGCGGCGATACAAAACGTATCCCTCAATTGTCTGGTTAACTAACTGAATTGTAAATTCGTTATTCCCATCCCTCCAAGGAGCACCCGCCGGGTGTGAATATTAGTTTAAAAAACGTTAACCCCAATGGTGCCCTAAGGCGCCGTATGTTGAAGGAGACGATACACAAGGCATCCCTCAATTGTCTGGTCAACTAAACTGAATTTTGCAAATTCGGGCATCCCACCTTTCCAGGTTGCACCCGCCGGGTGATTTAAAGTTTAAAAGTTAACCCCAATTGTTCCTAACCCCACTTCTTTGTAAAAGATCGCTGGGGAGGAAATACAACAACATCATAGTTTTATATTGGCTTTGCAAAACCGAAAAAACTACAAACAACACGTGTCCGTATGAACACTGTTAGATGGGTACAGCCAACCCGCCGGGAATCAGAAGGAGCCTGAAACAGGCACCCCAGAGACGCAGTCCTGGGGAGCCACAGACACCCACTCGCCGGGGAAACAAGCCTGTTTTTAAACCACGCGTGGCCAAAACTCGGCAACCAGCCGGGGTTATCAAGGTGAAACCGAGAAAAACCCGCCGGAAAAAACCCACCCCGTCCAGATACCATCTGAACGCACCAACGGACCGAGGCGTAGCCAAAACACAACTAACGCCGGGCCCAACATAGTCCGTGGAATTAGCCAAAACACAACTAACCCAGGACACATAAATAGTCCGTGGAATTAGCCAATACACAACTAAACCAGGACACACATCACACAGTAGTACATATTTAGAAAATAAATCAATAACACTTGTATATGTGGTAAAGCTACGAGAGGCTGGCTAGGCCTAGGCAGATGGATAACAGTAACATGTCGGAATATAAACAAAAAGCACTGAATTATATCACAACAGGAACAACCGCCAACACACCACTGTAGCAAATACTTCCGGCAAAGGGAAGAACTGACTCGGGACCCAGAAAAAACTTCACTAAGTGAAGAAAAATACGCTGGGAACGTCAGCAAAAATACGCTACCTCATCAGAAAGATAAAAGGAAGCAATAACGCGTAATGAAAGCCGCCTGCATCACAAAGCTAGCTAACTGTGAAAAAGTTCACCTGTCCACAACCGGACCACGAGGGTACATCCGAAATAGATGCCCCAATCACACGACCCAAAATACACTGCACTGCGGGCAACCAGCCCAGGACACTCCTGCTACGCATATCCTAACCTTACTCGATACATCCTGGAGTAAACAAATGAGAAAAAACTCACTAGGGACGCAGCAAATGCGGAACCAGCGGAGCGTGGAGAGACACGTCCGGGCCGGCTGACCGCAGAGCAGAGAAGGAAGAATGACGCCTGAATCAGCGTCTGGTCAAAGATCCACACAAGTACATCCGCGATATGATGGAAAGCTTATTGGATAGTTATTCTTATTTTCTTTTTGTTTTTTATTTTTTACGAAGTTTTTTCGTAGTGAGAACCCAATTCATAATGACTGAAGCCATGAGTGAGGTCGCGTGCGCTCATGATGAAGGCTCCTCAGATTTTAAATGCTCTGCGCGGTAGATTCAAACTACGGCGGATTAGTGTTTGAAGAGGATGCCTTATGTAATAGGCATGTTCGTCAATGATGGAGGGGCCACTAATAAATTATACATTACAGGAGGGCGTAATGCATAAAGCAATGAATAACACAGGAAGCCTGATCCCAGGCTCGACCACAGAAAACGCAGTTTCTTATGAGCCCTCAAGCGACCAAACTCGTCGGGGTAACTTACCTATTTTGAGCCATCCTGACTAAAACTCGGTAAACAAAATCGGTGTTCTCGGAGCAACGAGAAAAAACGCTGGAAAGGTAACCCACACCAAACGAGACATTTTAACACATTTTATACAAAGGGTGTGCGCCAAAATAGGGATACCTGAACAGGAGGGCGTAATGCATAAAGCAAAAACCGGGGCAAAGGTAGCCATGACAGAGACTGGTGGGATACTTACTCCAGGTTCTGCATAGACCTGCCGGGACCCAGCTCTGGAAAAAAAAAAATTTCCAGGAATTAATGCTCAGAAGGTTAACCCAAACATGTTCGCACACAAGTGTTAAATAACCCGCCGGGTAACGAGACGTAATACTCAACGACTACAGCTCGCTACGCGGTGGGGTTTCCTAAGTAAAAGATTTCAGAATATCTTAATTTGTCCAAAAGATTTATGAATACCCTCTGACATAATATATAAAGACCAGCATGGCGTTTATAACTGATTAAGTCTTTCCGGTGGCGTTTGTTTCAAGATTCAATTTTGGAGGGGAAAAAAAAAAAAAAATCCGGCCCCCGAATTATCTCGTAGATCAAAAACTGGGAAGCCTGACAAATATACGAGATCTAACTTCTCCCGAAGTATCTTTTTAGATCGCCGTATGTTGAAGGCGGCGATACAAAACGTATCCCTCAATTGTCTTGTTAACTAACTGAATTGTAAATTCGTTATTCCCATCCCTCCAAGGAGCACCCGCCGGGTGTGAATATTAGTTTAAAAAACGTTAACCCCAATTGTGCCCTAAAGCGCCGTATGTTGAAGGAGGCGATACACAATGCATCCCTCAATTGTCTGGTCAACTAAACTGAATTTTGCAAATTCGGGAATCCCACCCTTCCAGGTTGCACCCGCCGGGTGATGTAAAGTTTAAAAGTTAACCCCAATTGTTCCTAACCCCACTTCTTTGTAAAAGATCGCCGGGGAGGAAATACAAATATCGCGAATTGCAAATCAGTTAATATAACCACCCAAAGGTACAACCGCCGGGTTTTATATGCAATGTCAAACCAATTGTACCTGCCCCAGACCTCTTTGTAAAAAGGTCGCCGGGAGGGAAAGACTAAACAAACAAACGGCATTGTTTCAATGGCTTATTAAAGATTTCAGCATATCTTTTACCTGTCCAAAAGAATTAAGCATAATTTCTTAATCCTCATAAAGATGAAGCATATCTTTATGAAAGATGAAGTCTTTCAAGTATCCCTTGACACTTGAAACACTAGTAAGATTCAGGCATCTTTTTATCCCATAAAAAGTCTAAGCCTATCTTAATCTCTAATTCGGCTTCTCCCAGAAGCCCTCATAGATCGCCGTCTTGAAGGCCGTGATACCCTATTGTATCAATCAATTGTTCGGCAAATTATCTCTAATCGCAAATCCGTTAATATAACCACCCGAAGGTACAACCGCCGGGTTTTATATGCAATGTCAAACCAGTCATACCTGCCCCAGACCTCTTTGTAAAAAGGTCGCCGGGAGGTAAAGACCAAACAAACAGACAGCATTGTATCAATGGCTTTGAAAAGCAGAGAAAACCAAGTCCAACAGGTGTCAGCCTGATCACCTAGAAAACTGTGTGGCGCCCCCCTCGACGGGAATAACCCAGGAAGCCTGATCCCAGGCTCGACCATAGAAAACGCAGTTTCTGATGAGCCCTCAAGCGACCAAACTCGTCGGGGTAACTTACCTATTTTAGCCATCCTGACTAAAACTCGGTAAACAAAAACGGTGTTCTCGGAGCAACGAGAAAAACGCCGGAAAGGTAACCCACACTAAACTATACATTACAGGAGGGCGTAATGCATAAAGCAATGAATAACACAGGAAGCCTGATCCCAGGCTCGACCACAGAAAACTCAGTTTCTTATGAGCCCTCAAGCGACCAAACTCGTCGGGGTAACTTACCTATTTTGAGCCATCCTGACTAAAACTCGGTAAACAAAAACGGTGTTCTCGGAGCAACGAGAAAAAACGCCGGAAAGGTAACCCACACCAAACGAGACATTTTAACACATTTTATACAAAGGGTGTGTGCAAAAATAGGGATACCTGAACAGGAGGGCGTAATGCATAAAGCAAAAACCGGGGCAAAGGTAGCCATGACAGAGACTTGTGGGATTCTTACTCCAGGTTCTGCATAGACCCGCCGGGACCCAGCTCTGGAAAAAAAAGAAAATTTCCAGGAATTAATGCTCATAAGGTTAACCCAAACATGTTCGCACACAAGTGTTAAATAACCCGCCGGGTAACGAGACGTAATACTCAACGACTACAGCTCACTACGCTGTGGGGTTTTCTAAGTAAAAGATTTCAGAATATCTTAATATGTCCAAAAGATTTATGAATACCCTCTGACATAATATATAAAGACCAGCATGGCGTTTATGACTGATTAAGTCTTTCCGGTGGTGTTTGTTTCAAGATTCAATTTTGGAAACAAAAAACTAAAAAAGACGCCGGCCCCCGAATTATCTCGTAGATCAAAAACTGGGAAGCCTGACAAATATACGAGATCTAACTTCTCCCGAAGTATCTTTTAAGATCGCCGTATGTTGAAGGCGGCGATACAAAACGTATCCCTCAATTGTCTGGTTAACTAACTGAATTGTAAATTCGTTATTCCCACCCTTCCAAGGAGCACCCGCCGGGTGTGAATATTAGTTTAAAAAAACGTTAACCCCAATTGTGCCCTAAAGCGTCGTATGTTGAAGGAGGCGATACACAAAGAATCCCTCAATTATCTGGTCAACTAAACTGAATTTTGCAAATTCGGTCATCCCACCCTTCCAGGTTGCACCCGCCGGGTGATTTAAAGTTTAAAAGTTAACCCCAATTGTTCCTATCCCCACTTCTTTGTAAAAGATCGCCGGGGAGGAAATACAACAACAGCATAGTTTTATATCGGCTTTGCAAAACCGAAAAAACTACAAACAACACGTGTCCGTATGAACAATGTTAGATGGGTACAGCCAATCCGCCGGGAATCATAAGGAGCCTGAAACAGGCACCCCAGAGACGCAGTCCTGGGGAGCCACAGACACCCACTCGCCGGGGAAACAAGCCTGTATTAAACCACGCGTGGCCAAAACTCGGCAACCAGCCGGGGTTATCAAGGTGAAACCGAGAAAAACCCGCCGGAAAAAACCCACCCCGTCCAGATACCATCTGAACGCAACACCGGACCGAGGCGTAGCCAAAACACAACTAACGCCGGGCCCAACATAGTCCGTGGAATTAGCCAATACACAATTAACCCAGGACACATAAATAGTCCGTGGAATTAGCCAATACACAACTAAACCAGGACACATATGACACAGTAGTACATATTTAGAAAATAAATCAATAACACTTGTATATGTGGAAAAGCTACGAGAGGCTGGCTAGGCCTAGGCAGACGGATAACAGTAACATGTCGGAATATAAACAAAAAGCACTGAATTATATCACAACAGGAACCACCGCCAACACACCACTGTAGCAAATACTTCCGGCAAAGGGAAGAACTGACTCGGGACCCAGAAAAAACTTCACTAAGTGAAGAAAAATACGCTGGGAACGTCAGCAAAAATACGCTACCTCATCAGAAAGATAAAAGGAAGCAATAACGTGTAATGAAAGCCGCCTGCATCACAAAGCTAGCTAACTGTGAAAAAGTTCACCTGTCCACAACAGGACCACGAGGGTACATCCGAAATAGATGCCCCAAACACACGACCCAAAATACACTGCACTGCGGGCAACCAGCCCAGGACACTCCTGCTACGCATATCCTAACCTTACTCGATACATCCCGGAGTAAACAAATGAGAAAAAACTCACTAGGGACGCAGCAAATGCGGAACCAGCGGAATGTGGAGAGACACGTCCGGGCCGGTTGACCGCAGAGCAGAGAAGGAAGAATGACGCCTGAATCAGCGTCTGGTCAAAGATCCACACAAGTACATCCACGATATGATGGAAAGCTTATTGGATAGTTATTCTTATTTTCTTTTTGTTTTTTATTTTTTACGAAGTTTTTTCGTAGTGAGAACCCAATTCATAATGACTGAAGCCATGAGTGAGGTCGCGTGCGCTCATGATGAAGGCTCCTCAGATTTTAAATGCTCTGCGCGGTAGATTAGGGGAGGTGTGGTGGAGTGGTCATGCCACTGGATTGGTAATCCAATGGACCCGGGTTCAAATCCTGATATGTCAATGGGAAGATATTATTGGGATTGAATTTGTGCTGTACCTAGTATCAGTGCATTACCACAAAGCCCACCGAAATGCCAAAAAAATACCCTCATTGTTCCCTGATTAAATAACACTGTATGAATATTCCCATATTCAAAATATGTTACAGGGGGACAATGCCTAGTGAGTTCACTGCTCAATAGGTGGCGTTCTGAGAGTGAGGGTCTGAGTCTGGAGGGTGAGACGGTGAAGCACTTGAGCGAAGCAACCGGCCGCTTCAGAGATGGAGCTGCTTCGAGCCATGATGGATGCTTCACATGTCTCACTCCCCAGACTGGAACAAGACCTCACGGCCTTCACCGTGTTGAGCGGTGAAATGTACAGGCTCTCAGCCTATGCCCGAGAGGGAGTAGTTGGAATATAGAAAAAAAAAAAAAAAAAAAAAAAAAAAAATTCAAACTACGGCGGATTAGTGTTTGAAGAGGATGCCTTATGTAATGGGCATGTTCGTCAATGATGGAGGGGCCACTAATAAATATTGTTCTGCCAACACCTGATATGACACTCGACACTGAGGGATCACATACGATCTGTGCCTTATCGACGACGAAACATGCCCGATCGGTTGGCTAAACAAGTAACTTTGTATAATGTCCCTGGGCGGTGTCTCTGCCACCCTAGTGACTGTCCCTGACCAGCCAGATTGGACTTTCAGCTCTGTCAAGGCTGGTCGAGGAGGAGCAGGCGCCGGCGAAGGCGATTGCGATTGCCTAGGCTTAGCACTCGATACCGCCGTACGGGATGATGAAACCTTTTTAACACTATAAGCTGGCACTGCTGATTTTTCTGGTGTAACCTTTCTCCTCTTTTCTGCCTGCTGGACTGGCTGATAAGAGGATTGGCGAGAGGTTGATTGGCGTAAGGGGGACTGCGATCTAGATCGGGTCCTCTCCTGTTGCTGGTAGGACGAATCCGGTGGGGTGGGGGGGGGGGGATTAACTTTCTTTAATGTGGTGTCTTCGTCAGTGGACTCCTCGGAACTCATTGTTTCTTTCAAAATAACTTTAGTTGCTTTCTTTTCGTTAGTTCCAGTACGACTGCTCGTTTTCTGAGATTTTACACTTGGAGATTTTATATTAAGCAGTTCCCAAAGTGCCTGATCATCGCATTGAAGCACTTTACGGGCCACATCTTTGGTATAGTTATTGTAACTGGACTTCATCTCTGCAAGTACCACTTGACACCCAGGCTCCTCATGCGTAATTAACCCATTACAGAGTTTTGTGCAAACACTACATTTCCTCGTTAGCCACTGGCCTCGAGAACGGTCTAAACATGTAACACACCGGAGGCATAGTTTGTGTCCAGTGACAGGAAGGTTATTACATAGAGGTGTAGCACAGAAAGTAACAAAATCCATGATGAAAAGTCCACCCCCCACCGGGTATCGGTTCCGGTCCGGAGCCGGAGCTCCCCGCTGAGGAGACGTGTGCGATTTGGAAAAGACATTTCCAAGAATCAATGCTCATAGGGACAACCTGAGAGATTTACACAAACCGTTACCTTGAATACTCAAGAAAAATAGAGATAGCGATCACCACTATTCCCTGTGTATCCTTCTGGAAAAAACTCCAACCGTGGTTCTTTCCATGAAGGAATTATATAAGACTACTTATCCATGATAATGATTATCACCGGCCTATACTTGAGTTACCATTCCGCCGGGACGGACCATGGTTAGCAATGACTCTTCCTCCGCGATGACAGATTAGTAGTCTCCCCGCCGAGCTAGGAATTATTTGATAGTATGGGCGAGTCATTCCGGCCGAGCCGGAATCCCATTGGAAGCCTTCCCCCTTCGCCGGGAGTTCGTTCTAGTTCAAGACAACGAACGGGTTAATTGGATCTTGTTGCACTAGACCGCCGCTAGTGGGAGGTCTGATGGGGCAGTTCTAGACAGTCCTAGACAGTCCTTCCGCCGGAAAAAAATATCCTAACCTTTGTGTTTTCCAACTCGTCTTCAAAGAGTTAGCAAATAACACACATACATATACTGTATATCTTGTCAGGACGTCTCCTGACACCCTCAACTCCGGAGACAATTTATCGTCTTGAAGGAGAGCGTCACATGTTATGGCTTAAAATTATTATAACAATAATAATAAAATAACCTCCTAGCCATAAACATCACCTACACAGAGGCTGGCCATGTGGCCTAGGACAAGATTTAATACGACTCGGCGAAAACTCTTACCTCCAGGAAGAACCAGCGCCCGCCACCATCACGACGACAGGAACGTAGGGGAAGGAGACAACGCAGAAATCTAAAGAAGGCTCTCTACTAAGTAAAGCCACCCTTAAACTTCAGGTTCTGCTGACACAGAAACAAAACACGCTTAACCCACCAGAAAGGTAGCCGAAAAGCGTTTGCCCTGGTAATAAAAAGCCTCTAACAATACTAGCTAGGCTACAATGAGAGCAACAAGAAATATAAAATTAATGGCGGCCTCGTTCATAGAGGACCCGAGGGGACGCCAATACCTAAGCACCCTTAAAAAACACACTCCTGGGGGGTCACACCAATCAGCATGCCCGACCTATCTAGTCTAAACCTATTCTAAAACATCTCAGATAGTACAAATGAGCAAAAGACTCGCTATCCAGACAGACGAACGAAGAATGAAGAGCGGTCGGGACCACAAGTCTGTCGGCGGCGACCCCTGGAGCGAGAAGGAAGAAAGGCTCGTCAGCGTCTCGGGGCAAACCCATGCTATCAACATCCACACGATGGGAAGCATAGCAGATTAGGAGTTCTAATATTTTTCATTTTATTATTTTGTAGTTTCGTTTTTTCGTAGTTGGCATCCGCATCATCAAGACGAGTCCGTAAGTAATTATGAGCGTACGCTTACGATGTTTGGTCTCTTGTGCTCCGGGGCGGGTGATTTGAACAGCTGACTCTGGGGTTCAAAGAGTGCCATTACTGTTTAACCCTCCAACCCCGGCTAGGGTAGATCGTGACTGTACTCTGTGACCGGGGGTTTTGAGGAATTTTGGTCCATGTTGATTCACCTGTTACTCCTGAAATACATTACACAAAGTTATAAAAAAAAAAAAAAAATTTTGCACAAACCTTCATGTGTAGAATGCCGTTGAGTAGAGGTTTCTAGCCCAAGTGATTGCATAATGGTGAGCGCGGGAAGTGGAGTGATTTTTATGCGTGAAAATCTTCCCGCGTTCGGATGCGTCGCCTTGGCCCAGGCCCCGGCTTGGCTAACCTACTGCGCACTTAGCCACTCGTCGCGCCAAACTTTTTACCTCCCGGAGGCGATTTTATTTATTGATAGTGATGTTATTATAGTTATTTGGAGTCCAATTATATAAAATATGTGTATTAGGCTATCATTGTCACTAATATTTCACATTTTCACTCGATACCGTAGTTTTTATGAGTAATTGAGGCTGGTTATTGTTATATTACGCACTGATTATTCGTTATCACAGGTGTTTATTATACTTTGGCCATCTAATATTAGTTCGTGTGTCACTTTCACTTTGGTAAATATGCTTGAGAGAGTGTCACTGTCACTGATAATGCTCATTTTCACTTGATACGGTACATTTTATTAGTAATTGAGGTAGGTTATTGTTATATTAGGCAGTGATTATTCGTTATCACAGGTCTTTATTATACTTTGGCCATCTAATATTACTTCGTGTGTCACTTTCACTTTGGTAAATATGCTTGAGAGAGTGTCACTGTCACTGATAATGCTCATTTTCACTTGATACGGTACATTTTATTAGTAATTGAGGTAGGTTATTGTTATATTAGGCACTGATTATTCGTTATCACAGGTGTTTATTATACTTTGGCCATCTAATATTACTTTGTGTGTCACTTTCACTTTGGTAAATATGCTTGAGAGAGTGTCACTGTCACTGATAATGCTCATTTTCACTTGATACGGTACATTTTATTAGTAATTGAGGTAGGTTATTGTTATATTAGGCACTGATTATTCGTTATCACAGGTGTTTATTATACTTTGGCCATCTAATATTATGTCATGTGTCACTTTCACTTAGTTATATGCTTTGTAAACGTTTTATATACAATTTATTGTGTCTTTTTTCACTTATTTATATATGTTTTCATACTACATGACTTTTTTATCACAATACATTGTTTTATTTCCACTTGTTGCCTATATACATACATATTGTCAGTCTTTGGTACTTTCACTATGATTATTAGTTAGTACTCCTGCTTGGTGTGGTATTCAGCAAAGCACGGTATAGCACATAGTGACACCTGGCACTCCACACACTGCATGGTGGTCTTTTTCTGCTTCCTCGGCCTCACCTGGCTGTTCCAGCAGACATGGCACCGCCTTCTGCTAATGGTGACTCCATCTCGTTCCAGAGGCAGGTAACCGAGCTTGTGCACATTTAGATACTGTGCACACTGCATGCGGTCCTGAACGGGGCGCCCAGGTTGTGCCACTGCCCTCTGTGGCGTAGCATACCTGTCCAGGAGCTCCACCAACACCTGTTTTTGGAACCTCCGCAGGCTACTGAACTTCCTGGGTGTGCGCGGATTCCGAAGCCTGTAGATATTGTAGGCATTCAGCATTGACATGTCCACCATGTGCAGAAAGAACTTTTTGTACCATCTGCACGAGGTACGCAGACAGTCGATGAAGCCTATCTGCATGTCGGACTTGTCCACCAGCCTCATATTTATGTTGTAGTCCATTACAGCATCGGGCTTGGTCACCCTGACTTGGGTGCGGCGATCCACCTTGCCAGTCTCAACCATTTCCCCCTTGTGGACGGTGCTCAGGAGGTTGACCTTCCGCTGGTCGTGCCAGTGGATAGCCAGAATGGGTCCCGACTTCTTCTTGAAGACATCGCCTTTCTTGGTTTTAGGAGGGAAAGTTGGCATGCCCTTCCTTTTTGCTCTAACTGTGCCTACAGTCCCCGTCTTGCGCTGATGGAGGTACTTTGAGAGAGTGGGGGACGTGTAGTAGTTGTCCGTGTAGAGGACGTGATTCTTCTCGAAGTACCGGTTCATCATGGCTTGAACCACTGCTCCGCCAAAGCCAATGAGGGGGTCTATTTCCACGTCCCCTTCCTTCCCGCTGTAGACCAGGAAGTCCAGGACATAGCCAGTTTGGCAATCGCACAGCACAAAGAACTTTATACCAAAGCGATGTCTCTTTGAGGGGATGTACTGCCTGAAGCTCAGCTTTCCCCGGAACAGCACAAGACACTCGTCAATACAGACGTTGCAGAAGGGCGTGAAGTATGACGTGAAACGTTCTCGCATCATCTCGTACAACGTCCTAATCTTCCACAGCTTGTCAGAGAGATGCATGTCGGTGTTGGTGACAAGATGGAGCGCTCCGAGGATGTCGAGGTACCGGTCCCGAGAGATGTATTTCCCGAAGGCAGGGGTGGATATCAGATCTTTGGTGATCCAATAGTCAGCCAACCTGTGCTTCTTTACATGAGGCATTAGCATGGTGATTGCCAGGAACACCATGAACTCGGGATGAGTGGTCCTGATGTGGCGGCGTCTACGCCGTGGGACCACCTCCCGGAGCTGCCAACCGCGGATGGCTGCCGACCCTCCACGGCCGGAGACAAGATCAATCGACCAGTGGAGGACAACCGGATGCCGGCCGCGGGGAGCAGTTTCGGGAGCCAAACCGCCACAACTATCCCCTGCCCCCCCCCCCCTGGGGGCACGGGTCCTTGGAGTGGCTTCGGTCGCGCCGGGAATTTCCACACCTCTCACACCACACACACACATCACACAGTTTTTCCTACACCGAGAAATGACTCTCCGGCTGTCATTTCTCGAAGACTTCTTCTAGCCGGAGACATTGAGAGCAACCCAGGACCCACGTACACATACATATGTCCAACTTGCTCAAAACCCATCACCTCGAGTCGCCACACTAAGGGTTCAGTTCTCTGCAATTCATGCAGGAACTGGACCCACTTCACCTGTACAACACTTGCCTCCAAGAAACACTACATGAACACCTGGACCTGTTCCTCATGCCCCTCCCTCTCCCAGTCAAATCCCTCACCTAAAACCCGTCCACCTCTCCTCCCCAACCCACCTAGCCTTCCCATATCATCCACTCCCCCCCCTAAAACCCGTCCACCTCTCCTCCCTAACCCACCTAACCTTCCCATACCATCCACATCCTCAACTCAACACACCACACCCCATCCTAATCCATTCCAACCCCCATCTCCTGCTCCCCAATCCCCACCCCCACCTCACCCATCCCAACCTCCAGCCCCTCCCTCACCCCCACCCCATCCTCGTGCAGCAGCACCCAACATACATCGTGCACATAACATTAACATTCTCCAATTGAACATAGATGGCATTAACACAAAGAAACACGAACTCTCACACTTCATCAAACAACACAACATACACATTGCCATCTTACAAGAAACAAAACTCCGCACATCACAAAAAACACCCACATTTCATAATTTCACCACCATCAGACAAGACCGGGCTGTCGGCGGGGGCGGTGGACTCATCACCCTGGTACACAATGAAATATCATACATAGTAACCAGTGTACAAACCAAATCCCTCCTCCCCCCAAATGATAACACAACAGAAATACAATCAATTAAAATACGCACTGGCAACAAATCCAACATAACCATCATAAACACATACATCCCTCCCCAAACATCCCCTACAGTACCAAATATATACAGACCACACTTACAACACATCACAAACACCCCACACATCATCCTGGGTGGTGACTTCAACGCCAAGACGTCGGCCTGGTTTGTCGACAACCCCGACACAGACAGAGGGCTGGTACTACAAAACCAAACAGATAACCTCATCATCCTTAACGACATCCATCAACATACCCATATTCCTCACCAAGCCCTCTATAACCCATCATCTCCAGACATCACCTTTTGCTCCCCAGAACTCGCCCCCACAACATCCTGGAGGGTGGTCAGAACCTTAGGCTCTGACCACCTCCCGATCATTATCACCACCAAAACCAGACTCACCCCAGCTAGCCACAAACACACATACACCAATTATAAAAGAGCTAACTGGGAAGCATTTACAAATGAGACAGAACAACACTTCACAACTCTAAACAGTACACCCATCACTAACATCAACAATGCTGTACACATACTCAATAAAACTATCCAAAACGCTGACAAGAAACACATTCCAAGAGGTAACAGAAAAAGACACAACCCCAACTTCACACCAGAAATTCAAAACCTCATCAGACAACGCGACACACTGAAACACTCCCCAGCACCCCACACACAAGACATCACACAACAAATTCAAGCACTCAACACCCAAACTAACAACAAAATACAAGAACAACAAAAACTAAATTGGAATAACTTCCTACAAACACTTGATCACAAAACAAACCCCAAAAAACTCTACAAAACACTAAACAGCATCACACTTTCCAACAGCAACACAACACAATCACATGCTGCAATCACAACAACAGACTCTACTCCTTCATGTAAACAACAAGCAAACACTCTCATCAATCACTTCTCACATGTCAGCCACCTAAAACCTCACAAAGACGACCGACGTGTCATCCGACGTAAGAGACAATTCCCCACAGACCCTGACTATACACCCTTCACCAATCACCAGACAAAGCATATCATCAACAATCTCAAGCACTCACCCGCCTGTGGCCTAGACAACATAAGCAACATACACCTCAGACACCTGGGACCACAAGGCATACAAACACTCACAAACATATCAAACTACAGCTATTCACACAACACAATACCAGACATTTGGAAGCATGGTATCATCATCACATTCCCCAAACCCAACAAAGACCCCACGCTACCCTCCTCGCACCGCCCCATCACACTCCTTTGCTCCCCCTCCAAAGTCATGGAACGCCTAGTATTACAACTAATTACACCCGACCTACCCCTAGCTCCAACACAACATGGCTTTAGACCACTGCACTCCACAAACACTCTTCTCACAGACCTTACACAAAGAGCTTTTGACGGCATCAACTCAGCTAGACCACCACACAGATCACTATTAGCCACACTCGACATTAGTAAAGCCTTCGATGCCATCCCCCGCCACAACCTAACAAACAAAATCTACAACACAAACATGCACAACAACACAAAAAGGTGGCTGGCCAACTTCCTAGCAGGCAGATGTGCACACGTATCTTTTGCCGGTCAGTCATCAAAAATCAGAAACTTTCCAAACGGAGTCCCACAAGGTTCCGTCCTATCGCCGGCACTCTTCAATCTGTACATGCACGATATAACTACACCCAATACTCCCCAAATAAACTTAGCCTCCTATGCAGATGACATAACACTCACATGCACACACCATGACCCAAGAAGAGCAACAGATCTCCTTCAACCCTATCTCAACACACTACATGGCTGGTGCACTACAAACAGACTTAATCTAGCCCCAGCCAAATCCACCGCAACCCTGCTCACAAGCTGGACAGGTGAACACGAATACATCCCTCAACTCACCATAAACAACACACCCCTAACACATACACACACACCCAAAATCCTAGGAGTAACATATGATACTCATATGACATTCAAACAGCACACCACAAACATTAAAAAGAAACTGACACCCAGACTTAACGCCCTCAGGTCACTTGCTCACACAAAATTTGGACACAACAAAGAAACTACCACCACAGTATATAAACAATACATAAGATCAGTAATGGAATACGCAAGCCCAGCCTGGGCTTCTAACCTAGCTGAAACACATCATAAGACCTTACAGACGATTCAAAACAAAGCCCTGAAGATCATTACAGGCTGCACAGCTACTGCACCCACAGATCATCTACATCAAGAAACCAAAATCCTCAAAGTCAAAGACCATCTGGACATGAGAGGCACTCAATTCCTGGCAGCAGCCTCCACGAACCAAGACCACCCACTAAACTACATGGCAACACACCCACAGACACCAAGAAATATCAAAACAACACCCAGCACACGGTATCACACACAATTATTGTCCTCTCTCCCTCCCTGCCCACCCCGAACCAACTTCCAGAAGCACATCCATACTCATATCTCTCGCCAATCCATCCACTCACTCACAGACAACACGCAGCTGCATGCACGACCTCCCGAAATCCATCCTTCCGAATCCTCCCTCCCTCGCGAGGACAGAGTCCACCTGGCCAGGCTGAGATGCGGACACCATCCAGCTCTCCTGAGCTATCAGAAGAGACTGGATGACTCCGTTGTCGACGCCTGCCCGGGATGTAACACAGCACCCCATACCATTAAACACATCATAGAAGACTGCATTTCACACAACCACTTACGCCAACAACACAACCTACACTCAATGAGAGCTCTGTGGGAAAGCCCGATCGTGGCCGTGGCCTTCCTCAGGGACTCGGGGCTGTTCGGCCAGGCAGCTTAGGGAACAACAACAACAACAACAACAACAACTCGGGATGAGTCACTGGGGTCCACCGCTTCATGTGGCCCTTGGTCACCTTGCCAAAAAAGTTCACCTGGATTTGGTGGTGCTTGTTTGTCTCTTCTATGACAAACTCAGTAACCTCCTTATCAAAAAATGCCTCAAAAAGCTCATGTGGTGGAGCATTGGGGCCTGCGGGAAAACTTGGGGTAACTCCTGAAGCCTCCTGTACCTCATCAAAAGGGGTTACATCAGGGTCATTCACTTCATCAGCAGCCACATCCTGCCAGTTGAAAATATAAAATGGGTCCTTCTGGCGACACTGACGAGGAGCTACAGCTGGGGCAGCACGCCCACGAACTTTGGCGGCGCGCACCCTAGGGCGGCCAGGAGCGCGACGGCGCCCAGGCCCAGCCCGGCGGCCAGGGCGGCCAGGAGCACGACGGCCCTGGGCAAAGCGTCTGGGTTGAGGGTCGTCGATGTCCATAAAGTCATCGTCGTTGTCGTCAGAGCCGTCATCTTGCCCTGACGGTGGACCCAGGTAATCATGGCCAGAGTCATCTGTAAGGTGCCCTTCATCTTCAGACCCCCCCTCATAATCTCGCGGGGAACGAATGATGCGGTTGGCGAGGTGGGGAAGGAGTGGCAGGTGAGGCTCTGTCATCTTCATGCAGAGGTTCGGGGCTCCTTGGCCTACGACGAGTCGTAGACAGCACTGGTTCAGTGTCTGTAGGTGCAGGTATGGATGCGAGGTCAAATATATCGTCAGGAACCTCTGTTGTAGGCTGGAGAGGTGGGGTGGACCCTGGGGAAACTTGCGGGGGCGTATGGCTGGGACCGGCAGGGGTGGAAGCCGCGGGAGCCTCGAACAAAGAGCGCCTACTTGTAGCTCCTTTTTTCACATATTTTCTCCCTTTTCCCTTTTCTGTAGTAGTATGTCTCCTCTCGGGGGAAATAGGGGGTAAATAGGCCGAAAGTGGGGGGTCCTCAACCCTAGGCAGTGCTGGTGGTGGTGGGGAAGAATGGCGGGCGCCTGGGGCAACTTGGGTGGCGTGGGTAGATAAGGAAGACAATGGCGTGTCAACCTCACCCTCACGCTCAGCCTCACTGGCACCCTCACGCACTGCTCCCTCACCAAGTTTTAGGGCCTCTTTCCTGGCTGCCGCGGCCGCCTTTTCAAGAACTTGCTTCTTATAAAAACGTATCTTGAATGGGGATTTAGCTGGCGAAGGGCTAGGTGTCGTGTCACTCAACCTAAACTTGGCAGTCGACCTAGTGTGGTCCCATTCGCTCACTCTCACTACACTCTCATCACCTTGCACAACTATATCACGTTCAGTACTATCATCACTTTCATCGTCATGCTCAAATCCAACAAATTGCGCGTCTCTTTGATGAATTTCGTCTAGATCGTCTAAATCTTCACTATAGTGAGACTGATAAGACTCGGAGCTATCACTGCCCAAGTCATCAACACTATTTTGTCCTTCACCACGTTCATAACTCCTCAAAGCTATTTCAATACCTCCGGGAGTCAACGCATCTTGTACGTGCCTTTGCGTTAGGGCGCGACGAACATGGGCAGGCGTCGAAGGGAGCATGGAATCGGACACAGGGGAATCACTTTTTGGGCTAGTATCCATGTTGGCGGCAGGGTAGAGACTGTTTTGGTGGCGTACATGCTGTCTGGTGGCGTCGCCTAGCGACGCCTAGCGACCACGGAACGAAATGTTTACGCGCGCCATTCGAAAGCACATACGCAAGCAATGGTACAGTGTTGTACCACCCGGGTTCCTCGGGTCAAACCATAATGGTACACACGTGTACCACCCGGGGTTGAAGGGTTAAGGCATATCGTCAATGATGGAGGGGCCACTAATAAATATACGATTTTCACCAGCCAATTGCTGTTACCACTTGTTTTATTGTTTTTCAATGTTCATATGTTCATATTAACCGAGTCAAACAATAGTGTAAATCCAAAACTGCCATGGGGCGGTATTGACGAGGAGGAGTGTGAGCAATTTTGCACTTTAACACACACTCTCCTTTCTGAGCTTGATCCTGGCAGGGAGGATGCCATTACCTGTGAAGACCCCAATTGTGTTAATGCTAGTCATCGAGAAGAGGTCAGTTAGCTGTATAATAATATTATATCTTGTCTTACTAAGGCTAGTGACATAGTATTTCACAAGCATAACAAAAATTACTTTTTTAACAAACCTGGGTGGAATGACCATGTTTCAGAACTATACCAGGCATCCCGAGATGCTCGTAGTGTATGGCTGGATCATAACAAGCCGAGGCAGGGACCTATTTTTGACATGTTCACCAAACTAAAGGCTAGATGCAAGTATGCAATCAGATATATAAAAAATAATGAAAACTTGTTAAGAAGAGAAGCATTGGCCAAAAACTTTGCTAGCAAAGACACAATGGCCTTCTGGAAGGATATTAAAAAAATGCATAATAACTGCACACCTCTACCTGTTAGTGTAGATGGGATCTCTGGTACTAATAACATAGCCAATCTTTGGAAAACACATTACCAAACTTTGCTTAACTCTGTTGGGCACCAAGGAAATACCATTGCTGCTACTACAGAGTGTAAGAAAGAAGAAAAGTATGACGCAATTAAAGTTACAAGTGGAGAAATCAAGGCTGCAATAAGTAGGCTAGATGCTAACAAATCCTGTGGTTTTGATGGTATATATGCTGAACATTTGAAGTATTCCTCCACTCTCCTCTTGGAGAAACTCAGCAGGTGCTTTACCAGCTTTCTAATCCATGGGTTCCTACCAGAATCTATGATGTCCGTTACCTTGATACCAGTAATTAAAGACAAGGCTGGCAAAATCACATCAAAAGACAACTATAGACCTATTGCCCTTGCCAGTATTGTAAGTAAGATACTAGAGTTAATAATTTTAGACAGAATCTCAGTGTATATCTCAACTAATAGTAATCAATTTGGTTTTAAAAAGAACCATGGTACGGACCAGTGCATCTACACTCTGAAGGAGCTAGTGGATGGGTACATCAAAATGAACAGCTCTATTTTTGCATGCTTTCTTGATGCTAGTAAGGCATTTGACAGAGTCTGCCACAATATCCTGTTTGATAAATTAGCAACAAGGGGAGTGCCATACTATATACTGAGAATCTTGAAGTACTGGTACGCCAATCAAACATTTAATGTAAGATGGGGTAACATTATTTCGGATTTCTTTACAGTAACCAATGGTGTGAGACAGGGTAGTATTCTCTCACCTTACTTATTCAATGTATATATGGATGAATTAAGTGATAAATTGAATAAAGAGCAGATTGGATGTTATGGTGGGAATAAAATATCAACCATCTCATGTATGCTGATGATCTGGTCATTATTGCACCGTCTTCTGCGGGTCTAAGCAGACTTCTTGAAATATGTGAATCTTTTGGTAGTAAACATTGTGTTAAATTCAACCCACTGAAAAGTGCTATTCTTATATTTAGATCAAAATTACTGTATAAAAGTAAACTGACAAATTTCTCACTCAATAATCAAATTATTCAAGAAGTAAACAAAATAAAATACCTGGGACACAATATCTCAAACGATTACTCAGATGATGCAGATATCGGCCGTCAGCGCAGACAGCTATATTTACGTGGTAACACCATCTTGAGGAAATTCCACATGTGTAATTGGGAAACTAAAGTAACTTTGTTCCGGACATATTGTTCCTCTATGTACACGGCCCATTTGTGGTGGAAGTATAAGAGAGCCACCATAAATGGTCTGTGTGCATCCTATCATAATATACTCAAGATGTTCATTGGTCTCTCTAAATATGAAAGCACTAGTATGGTGTGCACACTGTTGGATGTGCAGTGCTGTCAGGCAGGAGACTGGTGTACAGCTTTTCGCAGCGACTGCAATCCTCCAGTAACACGCTGATCGTAGCTCTTTGGTCTAGTGATCATATCTATGAATCCCGTATTATATCTCACTGGCATAAGCTGCTGCACACATAGTATGTGCTGTAATATATAGGTCTAATTGAACTGTGAGCAATGATCTGTGCAATAGGTGTTAACCAACATTGAGCAATAGCCTTAATTAGCCTGTGTTATATTGTGACAAAATGTGATATGGGCTTTATTATGCCATTCTGTAAATAGGCCTACTGTATATTTTATTTTACTGTTTCTTTATTAATATATTTTTGTGTATATTACCTGTGCTCTCACGAGAAGTGTATGTGATATGGACCATTAGGTCGTACTGTATTTATACTGTATTTATCTTCTGTGTCTGGAATAAAGAATTATTATTATTATTATTATATTAAAAGTAAAATAGGTGCTCATGGAGAACTAATTATGGTTTATATGGAAATATGACGATTTTCGTCAGGAATTAACCAAAATACCTTCGCATGGCGGGCACTTTCAAATATCATAGCTGCGCAGCTTATGAGTTAAGAGTCCCGGCGCCTTTCTTGGGTTAAGTAAGCCATACTGGCGGTCTGAGAGTAGGTTATGGGAAGATAAATGCTCAAGAAATTTTGAGGTAAGAATAGTTTCAAAAACTTCAGAGATGCAAGAAATGAGAGCAATTGGACGATAGTCGGAGGGTTGAGGTGGTCACCCTTCTTTGGGACAGGTTGAATGAGGGCAAACTTCCAGCAAGAAAGAAAGACGTTAGAGGAGAGACAGAGATGGAAGAGTTTGCCTAGGCAGGGAGTCAGCACGGAAGCACAGTTTTTTAGTACAGTACAACAGGAGGAACACCGTCTGGTCTATACTCCTTCTTAGTATTAAGCCCAGAGAGGGTGGAAAGTACATCCTTGGAAGAGATTATGGGGGTGGAGAGGGAGGAATAGCACCGGAATCATCCAAAGTGGAGTTTTTAGTGAAAGTGTTAGCAAAGAGTTCAGCTTTGTCGGAGGAAGAAGTGATGGTGGTGCCGTCAGAGTGGAAAAATGGAGGGAAAGACGAAGAAGAAAAATTGTTGGATAGGTTTTGGGCTAGATGCCAGAAGGCTTGGGAAGAGCTAGAGTTGGATAGTTCAGTGCATGTATTATTGATGAAAAAATGTTTGGCAAGTCAAAGAACAGATTTGGCTTGATTCCGGGCAGAAACATAGGAAGAATGAGATTCTTGAGTCTTAAGGCATCGGTACCGTTTGAATGCTTCCTCCTTGTTGCGGACAGCAGTAGAACAATCGTGAGTAAACCAAGATTTTTTTGCATTAGACTGAGAGAAAGAAAATGGAATGTGTGTTTCCATGCCCGAGAGGATTACCTCGGTAATTCGTTCATCACACTCTCCGAGGGTCCCCAGCCACGGCAGCAAAAGTAATTCCATGGAAAATCAAATAAGTACAACCTTGGCAGCATGATCCTGCCTCTTTGATCACGTTAGCAGGACCGATCATTTTCTCACTCCCCTGCAATATTATAATTGGTTTCCTGTGTTTAGTGATGTTTACTTTCACCACCTTCAACAGTATTGAACACCAAAAGTTTGGAACGATATGAAGTGAGAACATATGGGAAAGAGCGTTGGTTACAGCAGGAGGACAGGCTGGAGCATTTATTATTTATTATTGAAATAATTTCTTAAATTAAGACCCGGGACCGGGACCCACATTTTATCGATCGAGTTGGTGGGGTCATGATGTCACTTTCAGCTGGCTAATCACAAGCGGGTTTGGTCAGCCAATCACAAGTAAGCTTTCTGTATGTTTTGATCTGATCAGCTGATGTACAGCCTCAAACTTCATGCCCTCCCCACCTATCGGGGTCAATATTGTCGTGGTAAGTGAAGGTAATCATTATTAGGGACACATGGCGAGCAAGGGTTTAAGAGTCAATATTAACCCGGCAAGTGCGGGAAGACTCTTAAGAGTTTCCCCGGGCGACTGCGGGAAGACTTTTAAGATCCTGGGCCTAAACAAAATCCATTTTAAACCCCCCCCCCCCAATTTTTTTTTTAATTTGTTTTTATTTTATTTTTTTTGCCCCTGGGCCATGCCAAATATCACTCCTCCACTTCTTCCCCACTTTCCTCCCCTCCTTCAGTTATCACCTATTTTCCCTGTTATTCCCTTATTCTGTGGTCTATTTTCGTGCTAACATTAGCGAGTTGGTAGCAGGGCGTTGTCATCACTGTTACCAAGCATGGGAAAGAGCGAGAGAGAGACTATTGCGTAACAGTGTCTCTCCAGACAAGGGGAGGGGAGGAGGGGAGGGAGGTTGCCTCAGCCATACATTATGTAACTCCCGGCCTGTATCGCCGATTTTGACCATCCAAACGCTGTTTCCACTTGTTTTATTGCTGTAACAGGTTAATACCTTTATAATCAACCTAAAATAGGCGCATATGGATAAGTATTAATGCTATTTATGGTAAAATAATGATGTTAGTGATGGGAACAGCTCAAATACGTGCGCACAGGCGTGTGGTGTCTCATACCCCCCATGCGCACGTCTTAGGTTAACAAAACCAAGGTTATGCATTGTAGATTGAGACGAGGCAAAGTGGAAAAAAGCGGTGCATACCCATGTACAGTGTGTGGAAAGGGAGTGGGCGTTAACTCAATTCAATGTAGCATCTGTCGATGTTGGGTACACCATGGGAGTAAGCGCTGCAGTAGAATAAAGGGACCCCTGCCGAAGGATAAGTCAGAAATAGAGAAATTAGAGTGCGTAGTGTGCAAAGGCGAGCTTGTGTTAACCCGGGAACTGCGGGAAGACTCTTTAGAGTTCGGCCGGCGGACTGCGGGAAGACTCTCTGGAGTAAGTAAAACTAAAAATCAACTTTTTACATCGAAAAAAAAAAATTTTAATTTTTTTTTTTTTTTTTTTTTTTTTTTTTTTGGCCCCTGGGCCATGCAAAATCTCAGTCCTCTACCTCCCCTCCTTCCCCACTTTCCTCCTATTCCTCAGTTATCACCTATTTTCCCTATTATTCCCTTATTCTGAGGTATATTTTCGTGCTAACATTAGCGAGTTGCAAGCAGGGTGTTGTCATCACTGATGGCCATCGAGTGCAAGAGAGAGAGAGAGAGTATCGATCGACTGTGTCTCAGTGGCCTTGGGGGAAATTGGCGGGAAAGGAGTTTGCCTCACCCATAGATTATACAACTCGCGGGCTATATCTCCGATTTTGACCATCCAAACGCTGTTTTCACTCGTTTTATTGTTGTTTCAGGTTAATACCTTTATAATCAACCCATAATAGGCGCATATGGATAATTATTAATGCTATTAATGGTACAATGAATATTTTAGTGACGAAAAACCTCAAATACGTCAGCACAGGGGGAGGTTTTCATTTACCCCCGTGCGCACTTCAGAGGTTAAGTGATAATCCTGTGGCTGTGAATTTTGGAAATGAGTCGTTGGAGCTGGTGAACAAGTTTTGTTACCTAGGAGATACCATCTCTGCCGGTGGTGGGGCCGAGGCTGCCACTGTTGCTAGAATTAGGTGTGGCTGAGGGAAGTTCAGAGAACTGCTGCCAATCCTGATCATGAAAAGAATGCCTCTCCCCCTGAAGGAAAAGGTGTATGCCTCATGTGTTAGAAGTGCAATGACGTATGCCTCAGAAACATGGGCCGTTAAAGTAGAGGATGTCAACAGAATGGAACGTAATGAGATGAGAATGGTGAGATGGATGTGTGGGGCCAGGCTACAGGATAGAATAACATATGTTGAGCTGAGGAGACGTCTAGGTATAAAGAGTATTAGCGAGGTGATGCGTACAAGTAGACTGGGATGGTATGGACATGTGGAGAGAATGGATGAACAAAATTGGGTGAAAAAATGCAGGTCTGTGATTGTGGAGGAAGCTGCACCAAGGGGTGGACCGAGGAAGACCTGGGATCGGACTATATGTGCCGATCTCAAATCCAAGAACTTGACAAGTGAAGCAGCCCTTAACAGGGTTGCCTGGAATGCCGCCATTAGGACAAGAGACTGAAACTGCACGTATGTGTGGAACATTCAGTCTTAAAATGTTATGTATGTATGTATGTACAATGAAATCAGGAAACCAATTATAATATTGAAGGAGAGTGGGAAAAAGATCGGTCCTGCTACTAGCTATTTTGCCAAAAATATTTTAAGTATAACGTACTGTATATCTATAGATAGTTTTTAACCCATAAACGGCAACCGTCCTCAATAGAGGCTTTTCTGGTGCACTGCGACCATCCTCAATAGATCCAGAGCATAAAAGAATCCATAGAAAACACCCCAGTGGCACTAAAAAAAAAAAAAATTGTGATTAGGTGAGATAATTCCCCTCTATTACTTGCTATCACTCCTACATATGTGTCCCCACCCCCCCCTTCCTCTCCTGCCCCACCTATTCCCCCCTCCTTAATTATCATCTATTTTTCCTCTTATTCCCCCTTTTATCGGTTAATTTTTGGCGCAAATTTCCCTCACGCAGTCTCTTTAACCCTTCCCGCACGGGCTCGCTATCCTAAGGACGTTGGTGAGATCCGGGCGATCTGGCCGAAAAACGTCTTTAATAGGCTACTCTTATCTTTGTTATTTTAACTGCTAGAAAATTCCCATGCATCTCTAAACATAGTGCTGTTTCCAATCTGTAGACTGGCGTTGAGTAGAGCTCTCTAAGTCAACTGGTTCAGTTGTGATGACGATTTCCGTGGAGAGAGTTTCGAGGCGATGTTAGCAATATGGGACACTTTTCAACACTAAATTTGTTTTAGCAGACAACACAATAACAAAGCTCCGACGTCTCCTTGTTTTCGGAGGTGCGCGCGTTGCCTCCGACCGGCTGTGTTTACATGCGTCGGACGCACAGCTTTCAAAACAAGCTTAATAGGCTTTCAAGCTTACGGATTTCAAGGGGACACCCGGGCTCCTGGCCATCTGCCGCGGTGTCATTTTAAAATGCTGCCCGGGCAGGAAGGGTTAAGGGGAGCGTCCTGCATTGCCCAAACTGGTGTGGATTGGAAAATCTGAAATTGAGATTTTTATTGCAGCAGTGCTGGGAACACTGTAGGAGTGATGTGGCAAAGTTTTAGACTCTTAAAATAAAAAATACCCTAAATACAGGGTCCTCCACCCCCCCATACGCCCCCCCCCCCCCCCCGCACTCACAACGTATATGTGGTATCATGGTATGAACGATAGTAACCAATACAATCGCGTTAGTATGCCCAAATATAGACAAATTACAGTCAACAGAGATATCTGGCACCTCACTGAACTTGGGAGAGTGAGGGTGAGTCACTAGACCTGATCATCTAAGCCATCACCATCATCCAAGACATCATGATCATCATCCAAGCCACCATCATCATCCAGATGCCAAGACATGCACAAACATATTATATATTCAACACTAAATAGATCTAACCCATCCAAACCAACCATAACACAATCTAGAGTAATAGATCTAACCCATCCAAACCAACCATAACACAATCTAGAGTAATAGATCTAACCCATCCAAACCAACCATAACACAATCTAGAGTAATAGATCTAACCCATCCAAACCAACCATAACACAATCTAGAGTAATAGATCTAACCCATCCAAACCAACCATAACACAATCTAGAGTAATAGATCTAACCCATCCAAACCAACCATTAGGGGAGGTGTGGTGGAGTGGTCTTGCCACTGGCCTGGTAATCCAAAGGTCCCGGGTTCAAATCCCGATGTATCAATGGGAAGATATTATTGGGATGGAATTTGTGCTGTACCTAGTATCAGTGCATTACCACAAAGCCCACCGAAACGTCAATAAAATACCCTCATTGTTCCCTGATTAAATAGCACTGTATGAATATTCCCATATTCAAAATATGCTATAGGGGTGCAATGCCTGGTGAGTTATCTGCTCAACAGGTGGCGTTGTGTGTGTGTAAGTGTGAGAGTCCGAGTGTAGAGGGTGAGACAGTGAAGCACGGGAACGAGATGGCTTCAGAGATGGGGTCGTTTCGGGCCATGAGTGAGCACCGTGCCTCATGTGAAGGCAAGATGGCAGGTGCTCGTTGTACTCTACGTGCTTCACATGTCTCACTCCCTAGACTGGAACAAGACCTCACGGGCTTCACTGTTCATTGTAAAGCGGTGAATGTTAAGGCTCTCAGCCTATGCCCGAGAGGAAGTAAGTTGGAATATAGAAAAAAAAAAAAAAAAAAAAAAAAAAAAAAAAATAACACAATCTAGAGTAATAGATCTAACCCATCCAAACCAACCATAACACAATCTAGAGTAATAGATCTAACCCATCCAAACCAACCATAACACAATCTAGAGTAATAGATCTAACCCATCCAAACCAACCATAACACAATCTAGAGTAATAGATCTAACCCATCCAAACCAACCATAACACAATCTAGAGTAATAGATCTAACCCATCCAAACCAACCATAACACAATCTAGAGTAATAGCTCTAACCCATCCAAACCAACCATAACACAATCTAGAGTAATTGGGAGGTTTGACGTACCTCCCAACCTACCAAATAGGAAAACCTACTATTTGGTAGTAGTCTTGGAAAATCCAACGTCAAGGCTATTAACCTAATTGCAATGACGACTTGTCTAATTTGACTGCTATGTCGTCATTCCAACCGCGGTTAAAAGAAAACGTCTAGAGTCTACTCCTTATCTTGCTCTAGGAGACGTTGTACATTAACCAAAACTACCACCGAAGGTGAAAAAAGCATAGAAGAGAAGAAAAAGGGGTTTACCTTAGTTACCGCTCAAGGCCCATCCCGTGTTCCGTCATGCGTAGATCCCTGTCGAACGTGCGCATAAGCGACCCTCTCTTGTTATCACATCTCACGCCAGCAGAAGAACGCGGATGGGCAGGGGTCCGGAGTGAGGGAGGGTATTATGTACGTCGGATTTTCCAAGACTACTACCAAATAGTAGGTTTTCCTATTTGGTAGGTTGGGAGGTACGTCAAACCTCCCAATTTGTTAGTAG